>LPNX010932721.1:382192-427900 GCA_001517045.1 Pseudotsuga menziesii
GTTACCCGGGGCATTTTCCATAGCCATGGAATCATGGGTAAAATATTAAGAAAGAAAACCGAGATCCATACATACCTGTAACACAAATTCGTTAGAGGTACTGAAGGGCTTAAATCGTATTGGAGACTTGTCCTCCTTCATCCCTCAATCTTTTCTTGTCAATGGCGGTTTGCATCATAACAATATATTTTCAATAAAATTTATTTGTGAGATAAAACAGTGAATGGTTAATAGTGCTGAATGAATTTACAAAAAAGAATGTTTCGAATGTTTCATGAAAAGGGTTTCAAAGGGCTCGATTCATATGGAAAGCTCATCTTCGTTCCTTATCTATCGAGTTCTTTTCACCAATGTCGTTTTGCATCCGAACAGAACTGAGCAACCAAATTGGTAGAATGCAACAAAATATATGCGTTAGATTTTAGATAACAGGGAAGCGATGAACATGGTTAAATGTACCAAAAAATAAATCTAGGGTTTTGCAGAAGAGTAGAGGCAATAACACTAACATGCAGTATTGTTGATTTGTTCAGCCGCCATTCCCTTGAATTTTCAATAGCAGACGGTCCAATCCAAACCCACTCCTTCAATGTACCTACATTTCAAATGAATGGTATTAGATATACCTTATGTTAATTAAATAATTTTGTTTGAATTTTTCTAATTTAATTAGATATCCGTCGCTTAAGCGACACTTAGGAGGATAGAATATTTAGCGCCATCGCTTAAGCGACACTTAGGAGAATTCTCGTCGCTTAAGCGACACTGATCCCCACCATTTCAAAAAAAAATTTAATCTTTCTGATTTGTGGCACGGTTAAAAGAAAAAATCCACGCGCCGTCGGAAAAAACTGTCGGATTTTGGATCAAAATCTAGTAGTGGCAAGTGGCTCATTAAATGACAACTAACCCAAAAAGACCTAGGCAATCTTTTAAAAGTACTCAGTGAAGAGAGCTGAGGCTACTCAGTCATTTTCCAGAGAGAATTCATTCAGGAGAATGTTATTCAGGAAATTCATTGAGGAAAGAGGGAAAAACAGTAAGGAAGTTGTTCTGAGAGGAATGCTGCAGTAACTTGGTTATTACAGCTTGTTAGCTGGGAGAACTACTGATAAGTTCTGGAATAATACTGAGTTTGAAGATTGGTATCTAACTATTGCTGCACCTAGTTCCAGCCAGGGAGACCAGAGCAAGCTCGGGGGTCCTGAGGAGTTGTTGTTTGAGCGCTCTCCAAGAGTTGGTAGGGAGGAATGGCCTCCCATTGCTATTGTTGTCCAAAGCTTAAGCAGGTTCTGTCACCTAGCTGTCTTTGTTTTTAGTAACTGTGAATGGTTGGATGATATGTTAGTAGTTATTAAATGGTTTATTGATGAGAATGTTTTAGTTTATCAGTAATAGAATCGGTTGATGAAAACTAAATACCACTGTGTTTTTCCACATCTGGGTTTTACCAGACCGTACTCCAGCACAGGGGTAAAAATTATAAACAAATAGTATGATGAGATGGTAGAATAGTAAATTGTTTCTTTACTTAACATTGGAAGACATTATTTGCTTTACTGATAGCTGTTTATGCACATAGATAAAAACTATTTCCTCGAACAGTATATCATTCCCAATAATCCTATTATTTTAGAAGAATGTAATAGTTGTGCTAAAAAAAAGAAGATAAACTAAGTGTATCTGCTGTTTAAACTTTATAATTGTTTTTCTTCCAGTTTGAAAGAATCTAACTTCTTTATGCTAAAAAGACAATACTGATAGTAGAAGTAATTAAATATTGTTTAGATTCTTCAGTTAAAACCTACTTGTGTTAGTCTGTATTTATGGTTAAGGATGTAGTTATTTAATTACTAAATCTTCTTTTATTTTGACTGAGCTCAAATAGATTACCGAATTGTTACCTTATTTTCATAGATAGTAAATGAATGTCATTATATACACAGGCATCATAACTAAACAGATAAATTAATTAAATAACAGAATGTTATAAATTAAATTAAATAGTAATCATGGAAACATTGGTACTCACAAAAGAGATAATATCTTTATTCTATTAATAATAATAAACTTATATTACATATAATATAGGAGTATTACTAATGTAATACATAAGGTAATATTCTTATTATTGTAATTGCAAACTTAAACTATTTATACTCTATGTATTATAAGGTAAATAAATAATACTTGAGAACATTATTAAAACATAATGAGAGTAATAAGACTCTACATAAATTTGAAAGGTATAAACTATGTGTTAAAAAAATTACAGTTTTCCTAATAATTAGTAAGTCAGGGTATAAATCCAGTATAGAACCCTTGACAATAAATTTAATTAACAATAAGTTTGGAGAATACTTTAACCATAGATTATTTATAAATTGAGAATAAACTACATTATTTTATATAATTATAAAAGACCCTAAGCAGAACTAATAACAGAAGTAATAAGTATTACAGGAAGAATAACCAGGTTATTATAAGCGGTGATATTAATATCCTATTAATTACTGTATATAAATTTAATATTATTTGGAAATCACAGTAATATCTTATCTCTTCTCATTACCAGAAATTTCAGTATAAAAACCTGTAATCTTGGTGATACAGTCAATGACTTTTGAATGTCATTTAAAAACTTTAAAATTATATAGTTTATCAAGTATTTTATCAAAATCACAGGAACCAAATGTGACGAAGACAGATAATCTTAATAAGACAAAATTAAACAGTAATGGATTTAAAAACTGTGCAGTAACATAACATTAATTTAAGAAAAGTATCTTGGACAGCGCAAAGCTCCAAGTTCAGGGTAAACCCTGACAAAAATTAAAATATGTACTGAGGATGGAGTTTTATCTCCTTGGCACCTCACGGCTGCCAGTATCATTTACAACAAAGTAAAAATTACAGCCTATACAAACATTAATACATCTTTATGCAGGCTTTTTACAATTTTCAAATAAGACCCAAAACCCACAGTTTCTGCTTTAGCCAAGATTTCCATATTAAACGAAGAGCTGAACTCTTTATAACAGCGTTAGGGTTCACCAAATGAACCCAAGTAACAGCAAGAGTTACACACCACAAAGCTAAACTCTTAATTTCCCTAAGAACCAGCAAGGAGGGAACGCCATGGATAAAACCAGGCTTACCGAGGAATGCCAACAGTCGAAGTCTTGCACCTTCCATGCCACGAGGAGGAGTCTGACCCTGCAGCGAAGGAGCAGTTTAATATTCAAAACCTTATAAAAATGTGATTGTTAAGATAATACTTTAATCAGAAAGCCAAAGAAAAACTCCGTACATACCTTAGAGTTTGATAGAAATGCGGCCACCGAAGAACAGCAAAACAACCACTAGCAAGAAGATAGGTAAACCCCTCATTACCGCATAGAAGAAGGAGCTCGCTGAGAAGAAGGTAACGTGTCACGATGGAGGAGGATGCGTAGCACTAAGCTAAGGTGACGACTTACACAGTAACGAGTTCAGGCAATAGATGCCAAGGGAAAAACCCTAACTAAAACAAACACCATTCAGCACTAACAGTAAGCTTCTCGACACAGTAATCTTCCTCTCAGCGCGGTGGGTAATTCCATGAGAAAATTGAACTAGCATGGGAAATGCTATTAGGCAGTACAAGTAGTGGAATGGACCAGAAGGTTTTGCAGAGCAGCTGGAGGCCCTAAGGCAGCGGAGGAATGATGTTTAGGGTTAAGTCAAACTCTTTTATAATGCCAGTGCATGGTGGAGGTGAGCCCACGTAACCCCATAAATTATTTGCATGCAGTGGGTAGGAACTCTATAGTTCCACGACAAGATTTCCAATGATTTCACAAACCAAATCATAACGCGGGGATTCCATAGGGTTCGATACACTATAGTCAAATCACCTGCATTACGCAATCAAGCATATAAGCATTGGATTAATGATTATCAAACTTAAAGAATTGGATTATCGTTAGTCTCATATAATTACATATGGAGAGTTAGAATAATGCTTGTAAAACATTGCATTATAGATTTTGTTTATCGTTGGTATCGTACACTTAGGTTTGGAGAGTTGTTTTGGTTGTAATGATGTATAAAGCAAAGGAGTAAGGTTAATTACCATGGCATAATTTGTCTATAAATCTACTTCATATTACAAATTGCCCTAGTTTACAACTGAAGATAAAAGGCATAACATTATAAAATTATAAAAGTTTATAATAGTATAGTAAACAAACTATGTGAATTTCGATTATGGTTTACTCTTGAACACATGCTAGTAGAATGATAACCTGTTAGTAGTCTTAGAACCAATTTTGTGGTAACAATTGGACTTTCATCACAATCAAGCCAAGGGTTATAGAAGGTTTTATAAGAGTTTTTATATGATAAGAAGCTTGGGTAAGTTAGCTTTGTTTGCTTGATAGTATAGCCATGAAACTCATAAGTGGTGTTTGAATATAATAAATATAGGATTAATTCTAAAAGTGTTATTGTTCTTATCCAAATATCGATCATGGAAATAGAAGTAGTATTTCAAAACAATGCAGATCCTTAAAGTATTAAAGGAATACTTGTATCATGTAATAAACTTGGTAAATGCTTGAAGTAAGAAAAGTATACGTTGATACTTAAACTACCTTATCATTTACAATTGCAGTTGCAAATCTAAACATATTGCAAATATGAACTTGGCATGTTGCAGTAACTATGGATAAGTAGAAATAGATCCTTGATGTTGTAATTCCTACTATGCTAGCTGCTAGTAAAGAAATAATTATTGCATTCTTACGCTTGCATTCAATATGAACATCTAATGGTTTCGTACTCTGTAGGAATGTTAACTCATGTTTTCTTAATGGAAATTTAGCTACCACCTTTATGCATAGAACTCAATTTACTATCAGTAGGATCTTAAAAGGAATCATAGTTGAAGCTATACCTATTTAAGCCTGATAAATTTGACTAGCATGTATGTACTTTACTGAATAAATTTTGTTAGCAGCGACCCGAACATCTTACCTGCATAGCTGTAAGAAAAGGAAAAACTTCTGCGTTAGCTCGGAAGCTAAGTAAGCCCAGTCTTTCATGGTAATCCCACCTTGTGGACGCAACAGAAAACAAATCAGTATTTTGCAAAGAAACTTTTCTAGGAAGCTAAGCTTAGTCAAAATATTTTTCAATTATAAATCTAATAACATTAAACTAATCAAACAGTTAATGACTGCATTTAATGAGAATATATGCTATTTAAAAAAAAAAAAAAAATTCAGAAATTTTGGGTTTTGACAGCTCTAGCAACCGTTCATGTGATACCATGCTGGGGGTCCGAAATAATTTTAGGATCCCACAGTATCATAATGGGGCTATACAACTTGCATTCCTTTCAGTGAAAGAATCATCATTGTCATGTTTTCTTTCTTTCCATATCACCATGATCGATCAACAAAAACTAGCCAAAAACAATCATAGCACATATTAGAATCGTCCTTAATCATTTAAATTCAAAAGAATTTTGTATTTTTGCTTGTGCTATCATTTTTAAATCTCCACGGCTGGCACCGCCTGTGCGTTGTTGGAGATAGGCGGTGGCACTGCCTGTGAGGCTTGTTTTAGGCATGGTTCTAGTGAGGTACCGCGTATCCCACAAGGGATAAGCGCGGTGCCCGTTCCCATGGTTTTAGGGCTTGCCATACAAGCCCAAAAGCTCATCAAAATAAAAAATTAAGACTATGAAAAGGAAGAGTAGGGTTTTAACTGTTACCTAGAACTTACAGCACTCAAATCCGACAATGGAAACTCCTGATATCAGTAGCTGAAGATCTAACTAGGAAAGTGCTCCAAATGCTCTCCACTATGGGTAAATAGTAAAATAATTTTATTTTCACTATTTACATGACTTTTATACACATTTTTGGGTCTGACATGCTTTAGTTTTGATTTAAAATCGCCTTTTATTCGAAATTTATCAGTCATAATCCCTTAATTTTAAGTTATGAGTGCATTTAACACCTGTTTTTTAGTCGATTGTAGGATAGAAGAACCATTGCGGTAAAGTTTTGAGAGTTTGTTTATGACTTTTTCGTACTACCATAAAATGGAAAAAGTCAATGAGCGTTTGTTACAACACTCTGGTCACGCTCTTGAAACCTAGTATCAAAGGTTCGAGTCCATTTTCGATTCTTTCCAGGCTCCTAAAAACCAACATTGTGTAAAGAAACCTCATGGAGTCTTCTTTCATCTCTTTTCAAGCTCCTTAAACACAAAAAGGTCGTCGAATCTATTTCTGATTCTTTCCAGGCTCGTAAAAATTGACATTGTGTAAGGAAACTTCATGGAGTCCTCTTTAAACTCTTTTTAGGCTCCCTAAATACAAAAATATTGTTGAGCGATATTGTCTTCTTCATGTTCATTAAAGCATTCGAAGAGTCATCTTTATGATGGTAGATTATCTCTTTTTCGCTTCGAATAGACTAGTTACGAAAAAGGAACACTCTAGCCAATCATGAATTGAAGAGTTCTCTAAGGTATGATTTTACATTTTTTTGGGCCTTAGGGACTAAATCATACAAAAAAGGACCCCTTTGGAGTCTTATTCCCTAATCGTTCAGACTCTCTAAACATGAATGATACCGATTTTGCTTTCATTGGACTCGTTAAATTAAACATTGAGAGACCCGCTTTGGGAATGAACCGCTCCTCTCTCAGGTTCATAAAACATATTAGTTTGGACTTATCTTCAAACAAGCTATACCAAGTGTTTTTTACCCTCTTTGAACTCGTAAAACCAAAAAGAGGCACTCATCAATCATGATGGGGGAAATGGGAAGGGAATCATTTTGCAAATAAATGGCAGTAGTTTGTCGTTACCTTTGAACATGGCACTTGTCTGCATATCATTTCAGTCAATTGTGTATTCAGCTAATCTCCGTGATGATCCACTTTCATGAGTCATGCCACTCCTTTGAATTTTTCAAAATAATGCATTGTTCACTGTCGCATCGTGAGTTTGTCCCATTCAGTCATGCTTCCAATTCTTTTTTCGTGCCACCCGATGTTCAAAGGGAAGTTGAAGAAGATTACCTCTGTAGTCAAAACAGTCTTTGTGTCAGTATTTTTGAGTCAGTATTATGGTTACTATATTCACATCATTCCATAACTATGTTCTGAGTTTCATGTCATCAATGTGGGACTCATCATGGCCCTCTTCTGATGAGACTATTCCCGTCGACATCAGCTCATCATCCAGGAACTAGTCTTAGAAACAAAAACTTAGTACCTTGAGATATGTGTGCCTTAATGATAGATTCTCTCACTCTCAACATAGGTTCACATCATTGACCTTTGATCGATAGAATAAACTGGGTGTCCGACATCAGGACATCTATTCACACTTAGTAGATTGTACTAGGGTACCTTGGGAATCATTAACATCAATGGTGATCTCCCTCGCACTTGTTAACCATTCGCATCATTGGCCGGTAATCAAGTGCTTTCTACCATGTTCGATTTTAGATCATTGTAATCACATGGATAGAATTGTACTTTGTAGAAAACGAGACGAAGACCCTGGGTATTTGTTTAAAGCGCTCATTGATTTTCCCCAGGTTGCGATGGAGTTTTGTATATCTAGAATGGATTCACATTTGTATGGTCATGGATATGCTCAAATTTGCATCTGTATGACATAGATCTACATTGTATGTTTGGTAGCTATGTCCAAGTTTGAGTCCTCTATCACATGGATCTACATTGTATTCTAGTATCCATGCTTGTTTATTCCTCCCATGGATCTACTTTGTATTGGTCTACAGCCATGATTTGGTTACTTGTGTCTATGAGTCAAAAATATTGATGTACTACATATGCCTACTTGACTACATGCTCCGATCGAGCTGTCATTTTCACCTCGAAGTGACAACTTGTTCTCTCAAATATCTCGTTTATCGTATCCCTCTAAGACTCATGCTTTGGGGGGCATCCTGTTATACTCAAATCCTATCACCACCATGTGATGAGACCCTTAACTTACATATTTTCCCTTAATCCTAGCATCTGGAGTGGAAACCCATGTTGTTTGTCAATCTTACATAAAAATACTCAGCACCACGCTTTTCCCGTTAACCATAAGCGGTACCTTGCTCGAACTGCCTGTATCTTGTTTACAATAAGCGGTGCCACCGCATATGGACTTTGGTCCATAAGCAATTCTAACCTAAAACGCTCTGTCATAAGAGAAGAAAAGCAGTACCCTAGGTAAAATGGGAAAAATAGAAGTTTCTCAAGGATTATAGATCATGAGCCTCGTGTCCTCTATTATCCCTAACATTGCGGGTCAGTTGATCTCAAGATCCCCCATCATAGGATCTTAGAGGCCACCTCATCCACAAATGTCTCAACCATCCCTATCCATTGAGATTTATAAATACAAGCTCATGTCCATGGTTGAGGGGGATAAGTTTAGAGGTATTGTTATGTTGTTGGATTGACCACTTGGCCCAAGCCATTTGAGAGCATACAGAGAAAATTCGGAGCTTATGGGGATGAAAGTGTTGGTTTCATGGAGATGCATGTCGACACTAAGGCTTAATTGGTTGTAAACTTATCCATTCAGCTTAATGCAAAGCTGATTTTCATCCCACATTATTGTTGTTTTGATTTTGCATGTAAATGTTGTTGGATTCCTTAGTCACTAAGATGGATAAATAGATTATGTTCTAGTAGCTTTGATGTGTTTGCATGTTTGATATGATTGCAGGTACACAGGTTCACTATCAAAGCAGCATTCTAGGTGTCTATGACATCTAGGGAGGGTCTTCATTCTTTGTCGTTCACTCATTTGTTCTAGATCTAAACCATTCAGACTAGAGGAACAACTTCTGTCTGCAGAAGGTAAAATATTCCTGCTTACAAATATGGCAACTCCGCTGGGGACGTTATATGTATCAGTTGATCTAATCTTCCTCATTTCTTAAACTCTTGTCCAAATCTAGGTTGCATCTCCAACTCTCTTCAGTCAGATCTGCTATCTGACTCAGTGGATTTTGGTTTGAAACTTCCAGATCTGTCTAGATCTAAATTATTTCGACCTTTTATGCTCTCTTTTATTCTCAATCTATCATTTTTTACCTTGATCTGATATTTTTTCTGAATTTATTTGTCGTTCTCCTTTTTGTTTTGGATTTATACAGGGAACTGTGCTTATGCATTTGGCAAGAAGCAGTGCCACCACCTGAACCTAGTTAGCAGCACGCGATGCCACCGCCTGAGTCCTGTCGGTGAGAAGCAGTGCTGGTCCAGAACCTCTCTGTCAAGACCCCTGCAGTGCAGTGCCAGGTGGCATCATTCCAAGACCTCTTTTTACTCATTTTTTGAAAAAAAATTGAGTTGATTTGCTTTTAGCCCTGTAGTGTCAGGCTTGTGTATTACAATCTAATGCTTGTGGTTTGAAATTTTATGGTTAAAGATTGGTTTGATTGGAAAATTCAAAAGCTAGGTTAGGCTTATTGATTGTTCATTCACTTTTGTGCTTGTTGGTTGTGATTGTGAAAGGACTTCTTGTTTTTTGAAAAGCTTAGGGTGTTAGTAAGATCTCTTTTCATTTATGTTACATAGACTAAAAGAAAAACATTTGATTAGCATCTTAGTTTGATTTTTTGTTTTCATAGAGAACTTCTTTTTCTTCCTTTAAAAAAGAAATTTTTTTACTGAGATTAGGTTATCATCATTGAGAATTAGAGATTGGATCTCTAATTGGCCTTACAAGATTTTAGGCTCTTTATTCTCTTTTGTCTCATATGCATTTAGTAATATCTCATCAAAATAAAAATATGGTCGTTTTAAGTTATATTTATCTATGTTTTAAGAAAAATTGAAAAATAGAGCGCATGTGCATGTAGAGTGCTTCTTGTTTTTCTTTTTGGAAAAGAGATTCTTCCCCTTCTTATTGCCTTCAGAAAAGAGAAATCAGTTTGGGAAGTGTTTCCTGTCTTTGATTTTGTGTTCAAGATTGTTGGTTGGAAATATTTTTTGTTTTGAAACAAAAGAAAATACTCTCTTTCCCTCTCGTAGGTAGGCATACTGAACGATAAAGTGAAATATTTGCATACAAATATTGCATAGTTTTACTTTTTCTGTCAAAACACCATGCATCCACTTTAAAATTAACGGTAGTTATAGGTTAAAATTTACATAGCAATTGGAGTGATAGGTTAGAGATGTGTTCGGGTGTCGTTAAGCATAAGAGCTGTCGTTACTTATCCCCATTACATTTCGGGACTCGTGCAGCTCTTCCACGTACCATCGGTATATCGAATGGCCTTTCACGTACCATTGAGGTATATAGAAAGGTACTTCACATACTTGATTGTATATCGAAAGGCCCCTTGTGTATGGTTATGCATTAGACAGCACTACTATCAATTCAAGCTCCCACATACCTTGAGTATATCGGGAGACCCCACTATGATACCGTATCTATCTTAGAAAATCCCTTTGGCCATCTTGCTTGGAGCCATACACCGAAAACAACATTCAGGGAGATCACTAAACACGTACCCTAGAGGTATATCGTGAGTGGCACCTTCTTGACAATCCTGGTGAGAGACTTGACTATTTGAACTCCTCCTATAATTTTAAGCGTGCTTGTTTGACCTATAGCTTCTGTAGGGAAATTTTTTGGTGTGTTTTCTAGTTTTTTAGACCCTAGGTTAGATAGGAACTATACAAACTAGCTGAGTTAAGACAGTCCAGAAGAGTACGGGGCTTGCCACCCGATTTTATTCCTGGTTCAAGAGAAAATCCAATGGAAGCTATCGACCAAGGAGCTGCTACCACCTCCCAAGTGGGAGATAATGCAGTTGCAGAAAGTGGAGGACCATATTCTTCACACTCACCTCCCTTGATCCAACAAACTTCTTGGGAAAACATCTCATTCCATTCTCCCATAGAGGGTCATGTTGATGATACTACCCATCCGGATTATGGTCCCAATGCTCCATTTTGGGATACCTCTATAGGACAGGCCATTGTATCATTTGGAACTTGTTTAAACTCTTCTGGAGAAGTTTATACAAATGAATAAGAACATAGACAATACCATGCATCCATTCTCCATGCATAAGAGATTGAGAAGAAAATAGATGATATATTGGCCACACCACCCCGTTCCATAGCTGTGCCTGTGGGATATCGTTCACTTGTCGATTCTATGAGACCCATTGAACCGATTATAGATCGCATAGTGACTTCACACAACCCAGGAGAAATTTCCAACCCCAACACCACCTATGTTATGTTTGTTCCTAATCCTCCGAGGTCTTCTACACCTGGGTCCCAACCTTCAATTCTCGTTTCATCATTACCTTCTAGTGTCGGGGGGAAACCCCCGGCATGACCTACATTAACCGGAACTAGAATTGTACCTAGTCAAGGACAAACCTCTAATATAGAACAATCTATAGTTTATGTCCCTCCCACCCATACTATATGGCTGATCCCCCATCTAGTTCAGGTCATCCCTTGGGGGAACAACCTGTAACCATTCAATATTCTGGAGGTTATGGTTATCAAATACCTGTAGGGAACATTAATTATCCACCCAATCCTATAGGAATACCTTATGCTAGAATTCCATACCCTAGTAATACTTTCACGCCATGGGGGCAGCCTAATTGGTCTTACGTGCCAACTATGCGGGGATACCCATACATATTGCGGGAGGTGCCGGAGGACCGCCTCATGGAGGTTCTCCCCATGGGGGGCCTAATGGTTCAGGAGGACCCAGTGGATTTCCTCCTTATATTCCTAATGGTCCTGGTGGTCCTGGGGGGCCTAGTGGATTTCCCCCTTATGTCCCCGGAGGGTCTGGTGGCCCTCCTCCTAGTGGTTCCGGAGGCTCTGGAGGTTTACCTCCTAGTGGCCCTTAAGGGTCTGGTGTTCTGCCTCTTGGTGGTATTGGTGATCCTGGTGGTCCCAATGGTCCTGGTGGTCTTGGAGGACCTAGTCATCCTAACAGTCCTAATCTTGGAAATCAACCCCCTACGAGTGGATTTTTCGTTAGTTCTTCGTCACAACAACCTGTCCATCAGTCCACTTACTATCCTACTGGTAATTATATGCCATATCAATATTACTAGTATGTGCAACCTAACCAACAGTTACCTTTCCTGACTTTCCTGACTTGTCCAAGCTAATTAATGACCCCATTCGACACAATCCCTCGTGGCCTCCCATTCCAATAAAGTTACCATTGGACATCCCAAAGTTCGATGGGAAACAGGGAGATGATATGAAAAACCATGTTATGACATTCCATCTATGGTGTTCTTCAAATTCCCTCAGGGATGATTCAGTTCATTTACGACTCTTTCAGTGAACTTTGACCGGTACAGCTGCGAAGTTGTACATTGAACTTCCACAAAATTTGCTTGTGGATTTTGGCTCCTTAGAAATCATGTTTCTTACACACTTTCATATCCCTATTCGTTATGAAATGGGTACTGATCTCTTAACCTCTCTGTGACAGAACACCTCCACCCACATATCCGATCATATCCATGAGTGGAGAAGGCGAAGAAGGCTTATTAAGGCCCCTATTCCAGATCAGTTATTAGCTGATTGGTTTACCAAATCTTTGTTGCCTCCAATTTCCCTAGATGTGGCTATGGGTGGTGACGTTACTGAAGAGTAGGCTATTAGTTGAGCCTAGTATCTAGACTTGGTCTATTCCCAGTCTGGAACTCTTTATGACTTGATTCCTCAAGCTCCTCTCCCAAGCACCGATCCCGCCAAGCCACCAATAGAAGTACCTATTGATGGCATTGTTGGTTCAATCCTATCCCCATCAGCAGCAAAACCTACCAAGCAAACCTAGACTGCCACCCCTACTCCTTCGACTCCTAATGTTTTCACCAAGGTCAATTCTATTCAAAGTACTCAAACCTTGGATAATAATAAAAATAAGGGTAAAAGTAAGAATAAAAAACCTGGAAACCAATAGGAGAATCCAATACCAACCAACAATGATAACGATAAAGGGAAGCAGAAAGAAAAATATCCATGTCTGCTATGCAGAGGTGACCATTTCACAAAAGAGTGTCCTCGTCAAGACGAGATCTCCCAATTTCTAAAATCAAACCCCACAGCTACAGTACTCACGGATCCTTTTCCCTCTCAACAGCAACTGATAGACCACATGTCTAATCAGGGAAATTCTAGTTCATCAAAGGAAATTCGTATGATGTCCTCAGATACCATTAATCTGCAAACTTGAAGTCAGAATTATGAAAAACCCACAGACAAAAAATGAAGATCATTCTTCTTTAGAGAAAACTCCCTCTACTAGTTCTCCTGAGTCCTTGTCTATTGTCCCCCTAACCATCGAGAAGCCTACTCTTGAAATGATTTTTCATCCAACCAAGAGTACACTTTGGAAGGCTGTATTCAATCCTAATGCCCGAGCTACTCAATTTTATAATGTACTTGAATATCTTGCTCATGCACCTTGTGCCATGTCTACCTTAGAAGTACTCCAAATTTGTCCTACACAGCGCAAAAACTTGTTAACGACATTAGGAGCTTTAGACCCGGATAATACTAATTTGATTCACTTCAATATTGTGAACTATAAGTCTAGGATACCTCATAAACTTGCTTTTCAGATCATTATGAAAGTAGTGGGAAAGAAGGTTTTTAGAACTGTACTAGATGAAGGATCTTCAACCTCGGTTTTGTCTCTATCTTGTTGGAAATCTCTCGGCTCTCCCGAGCTTGTAACATCACCTACGACTCTGAAGACCTTTGATGGATGAGGTTCCCATCCCCATGGTTTGATATCAGCCCTCGCGGTCGATCTTGGGGGAAAAACCATTTCCATTCAAGTAGAAGCGGTAGATACCCCGTTAGATTACAACCTCCTTCTAGGAAGAAATTGGTTTTATGCCATGACTGTTGTCACTTCGACAGTATTTCGAATAGTCCAATTTCTACATCTAGGGAGAATTGTTACTATTAAACAGCTTGATTTTTGTACACTGGATTTTACTACCTCTACGACTAATAACATCCCCATGTTAGGCCAGTAACCTCCTCCTTAGTAGTCGATTGGGGTAGGTATGTTGAAGGATTCATCCCTTATGGGGATTTTTCCATCCACTCCTCCTAACACGAATTCCGCGACAGTCCATATGGTTGCCTCTTTTGATTATGAGCCTAGGGGCAAACAAGTTGTTGAGTCCACCTCGTTGAGTTCACACGAAGCAATGTATGACACCATTCAAACCCTTTTCAATGATCACATAGATGATCTTAATCTAGTGGCTTCGGATCCTTACCATTTACCTTACTAGTTAGAACCATCTCTTTCTATTCTAGATTATCTCTTTGGGACTTTTTCTTCTGAAGAGTCCATTATGGAGATCATGAGTACGGATGAGTCCATTTGGAGGATCACTGTCACATCCCCGGTTTTGACCCCATTTGCATGATGTATATAACGTAATTAATCGTGGTGAGGAGCTAAAGGCAAAAGCCCCACCATCGATTTGGTTTTCTATGTTTCGGCAATAGGGATAGTTGCTGATGGTATGTCGTCCTATAAGGCACATTATAATTCGGCATCATGTAAACACGCACATCAAATAAACTAAAACCACAACCAGCTACGGCAGTGCAACGTTGAAATGAAAAGGGCATGGTTCCAAAGGATAAGGGGTGGGGGATGTCAAACCTTGGTCTATGGGGGAAAAACCCATGTTTTACCACCTTTGTTTGTTTACCACCTTTCCTTGTTTCACCAACCTCTTCAATGTCTTGATTTTGTTTGTTGGGGGCAGTTATTGCAGGAGGAAACGTGGGCATGGGGAAGTGTCGGTTTTGGCAAGCTGCTGTCAGTTCGAATGGGACGCATGCCCAGCAGAGAACCTTCATTTTTCTCTCATGCCTGGTCTCCATTCTCCTCCGGTTTTTTTTCCCATTCTAGTTGTCGGTTCATCTTCCTCACGCACAGAGCCGTTGCTGTTTCTCCTCATGCACAGGAACTTTGCGTTGATTTCCTCATGCAGGGAGCGGATGCAATTGCCGCTGTCACCCAGGATTTTCGGGTGTAGGAGCCATTCACTCTCAGGGCCGTGTGTGCGGCTTGCTGTTGAATTCACCCACGTTTTGGGTTGTTGCTATTCTTCCCACGATTTTTGGATGTGGCTGTGAGTACGATTTCTTCCTCAATTGGGGACTGTGTGTGTTTTTCCCATGTTTGCATGAGCTGTGTCATTCTCCAGCGTTTGTGTGGAGGAGTTGTGTGCTGTGGAATTCCAAATCCGTTGGTTGAGTCTCCCATGTCTATGCTGGGAGTTATGTTTCCTTTTCCATGATCTGTGGGCTACGTAATGTTGTCATCATTCATTGTGAGTTTGGGCTGCTGTTATACCCTGGTTTGGGTTGCAGCTGAGTTGTTTTGGCCACAATAGGGCCAAGAACAACTCCGTGCTATCTTGTGGGCTTGAGCTGTGCTCATATTTTGTTTGGGGCTATCCCTCGTGGTCTTTCCCTTCATCATAGAGCTGTGAATGAAATTGTTTTGCTGCGAGTATGCAGTGGTTGTTCCCTTGGAATGTGCTAGCTTGGCCAATCTATTGAAGGCCTGTTAATCCCAGCTACCTTGGTTTGCTTGTTGTGTCCCTTGGACATGTGTAAGCCTGCGTTGTTCCCTTAGTCCTTGAGGAATCATGCCCAGCTCGGGGGTGGCAGCGTTGCTGAGAGATTGATGAGCACGCTGGCCTATGGTTGGGTGGAACGTTGCATCGACGTAGCTGGTTGCGGGATTCTTCATCAAAAGATAAGTGCTGCTGGTTACTTCATCTCTGCAAATTATGTTGATGACAAATGAATTATAATGAACATGATTAATGCTGGAATGTATGTTTGTTTCCGCTGTATAATTAAAGGATTATGCATCTTTGCATTCTTGTATGTTTGGCAATCCTGTTATGATGCATGTTTAAGCTTCCAATTTCAGCATTGATCTCTTTTGATTATGTTCATGGGGTTGTTTTCCTGGTTGTATGTGCTGTTCGCCGCATCCTCTTCACTATTCTGAGGGATGGGGACATGACAGTATGGTATTAGAGCTCATGGTTTCAACAATGGGCCTCTATGGGCCATGAAGGATGCAGTGATAGAAGGTAGAATTACCTTCTCTGTTCAGCAGAGCAGCAACAAGTTTCAAAAATCACCTAAGTGCCTGAACAGTCGGAAGAGTTAACGGAGCTTACTTCCACTGTGGCGGAAAGATTTGTGATTTTCCCATCCGTCGTTGTGGACGGTGAAGCGATTCCGCATTTGACGTGAAAGTCACCTGACCGCCGACGCCGGAAGTGACATATTCCAAGGAAGAAGTCATGGATTTGTAGAAGAAAATATGGTCTGGCTTTCCGCCGTTGCGGAAGCGAAAGGCATTTGCCTTCCGATGTGGCGGAAGGTTTAGCAGTTTCCAATCCGCCGTTGCGGAAGAAGAAGCAACAAGTCTTCCGATGGGAAAGTCCTCCGATTGCCGACGAAGGGAATTTTTTTGAAAAAATTGCCTAAGTGTTGGAGCAGTCGTAAGAGCCAGCAGAAAAAATTTCGATGTTGCAGAAGAGTTCACGAAGTGGACTTTCGATGTAGAAAGACCGCCGATAGCCGACGCGGTAGGAGAAAGTTTGAAATTTGTCTAAGTGATGAAATCGTCGGAAGAGAAAGCAGTTTCCAATCCGCCATTGCGGAAGAAGAAAGAATGCTTCCGATGTCTGCCATTGCGGAATAAGGAAGGGTTCCGACGTCCGTCGTTGTGGAAGAAGGATGGGTTGCGACGCCTGCCATTGTGGAAGAAGGAAGGGTTCCGACATCCGTCGTTGCAGAAGAAGTAAGGGTTCTGACGCCCGCCGTTGCGGAAGTGAAAGTAATGAGTCTTCCGATGAGAAAGGCTACCGACGCTGATTCTGCCGAAGGATTAGTTGTTTTGACAGCCGATACGTTGGATGGATAGATGAAGTGAGAGATGATTCTGCAAAGGGAGATTTGGGATTTCCAAGTGGGGTTTTCCAGCAGATTTCAACTGCCTTCCAGTGGGATTTGCAGCTGTTTTTCAGTGGATTTTCGTGGGCTGAGAAGGAGAAAAGTGGCAGCGATCTAATGCACCATATTGCAAAAAAATTAAAGATTTAAAAAAAAAAAAAAGAGGGTGTGGCCCTCGACCCGCCCTGCAGTGGGAAAGCCCCCTTGACCCCCGTCATTCCCGGAGATAGTCATTCTTGTGAAAAGAAAATTCTATGTTTTGGGAAAATTAGTAAAACCCAAAATTCATAAAAGATGAATGGTGTATCGGAAATGAGATCCGTAAGTTACTGAATGGCTAAAGTTGGCAACCAAAATACAGTTGTGTGTAAAATGCAATGGATTTGGTGAAAGTCCTCTTTTTTAGAAGTGGTGTGGTTTTCCCACCCGAGGTCAGAACGACGCATGTGAATAGGCGTTGGAAAGCTTATCCAGCAAGGAACAAGGATAAGTGACTAGAATCTGAGCATGAAGCAGCAAAGTGCTAATGATGGCCGCTGCTATCAAATGGACAAATCTGGACAGTTGCATGCTCAGGGGCAGCAAGGACTATGAAGTCAACCAACTGCCTTGTGAAAAAGGAATTCCATGAGAAGATGAGGTATTTGAAAGGGAAGTTTTCATTAGACCCTATCTTGCTGAGTTTAACTACATTTCCTAAGTTTATGCTTGAAATGCATGAGGATATGTATTGCATGCATAGGATATTTCATGATTGGTAAGAATATTGGAAATTATATATTTATAATGAACCACTAATGATAATCATTGCTTTGATGTTGGCATTAGTGGCAAAACCAACGATGACATGGACCTAGTTGAGTATGTTGCTGATGTTGAGGAATGTGACCAGCAACCCTATGAAGAAAGGGATAAGGCAATGAGTCCATAACAAAAGTTGGTGAGCAAATGCTGCAATCTCCTACAAAGGACCAACCAAATTGGTCATGTCAAGGGTGTAAGTACGACCCATGTAGGTAAGAGTTGCTTATGACAGATTCCATGGAATGGTAAAGGTAAGAGACCTCCTACCATGTGGAAATTTGAATATAGAAATGTGTCGTCCTTATATATGTTGATGCTATTGATTATAGTAATGCATCCTATATGAGGTAGTCATGGTTAGCCCATGGTATGTTTGAATGCATTGAGATGAATGCATGTGATCTTGTGAATAACTAACAGCTGAAATGATGAATTAATGATAATTCTGGAACTATTTCGAAGGCTGTTATGAATGCAGGATAGTCATTATCAATTGGCTTCCAGAAATGCTCTATTGAAGAGCAAGGTAGTATGAATGATACGCTTGTGAAGTAAGGGTATCTAAACTTTCCTTTAATTGCATAAATGATATGACTATACCTTGCAATGTTAGTATGATAATGATTGTAGGAAGTAAATGAGCTTCGATAATATTGATGTGACTAACAACTGGAAGTATTTGAATTTTATAAATTCTGAAAATGCTTCAGTGTTGGTTGTAGCAATGAGATAGTATATGCACCCAGACTTACCAAGTGTTTGGTTGATTGAATCTCATGTTTCAGGTAGATTATTTCGAGCATGGCATTGAGAGGTAAGACCCTGACCAATGCCAGAATCTACCATGTGAAAGAGCTTATTAAATTTGAATCGTGAATCTCAAATTTAAAAAATTGCTGACAACTACTAGTCACTACTGGCTTGCATAAGCTTGTGTCTGGATGTTTGAAGCTTATGTTTCAGGTAGATTATTTCGAGCATGGAAGTGAGAGGTAAGATCCTGACCAATGCCAGAATCTACCATATGATATGCATAATAGGTTGTTAAAATTTGAATAATGGATTTCGGATTTGAGAAATTGTTGACAACCACTAGCCACTGTTGGCTTGCATAAGATTGTGTTTGGTTGATTGAAACTCATGTTTTAGGTAGATTATTCGAGCATGGCATTGAGAGGTAAGACCCTGACCAATGCCAGAATCTACCATTTATGAGAGGAAGTCTCATGGTTGTGAAAGTAGTTGATATGCATAATGGGTTGTTAAATTTGAATTATGGATTTCGGATTTAAGAAAGTGCTAACGACTACTAATCACTGTTGGCTTGTGTGAGATTGTGTCAGGAGGGACACATGGGGTACACGCTGCAGGAAGACCATGTGTGATGGCCTGCAAAAGCCAAAATTCATGGGAAGGTTTTCCCTTATCTTGGAAATGGGTTTTGGGTGAAACACCATTAGACATTTTGAGAAATGTCTCATCTGCACTGCATGTTCGGTAGTAACATGAGTGAGATGGCACAGATTATGTCGGTAAGACATGTGTGCATAGGAAACGTAAACAGGAAGCAGGGATGGGGGCTTGGTTTTCTTAAACTCGGTGATTGGAAACCACACAGATAGAGCTAGAGGGATGACTTTCTTCTCCACAACCCTAGGATAGCACTGAAAGGGAATGCAGGGCTTGAGGGATTGAGTAGCAGAGAAGGGACTGATTCCTTGTGTTGGGTATGTGTGGGTGTCTTAGAAGTCAGGCTAGTTATGGTGTAGGTGTTCCTAGCTCTGCAGTGAGCTCACCAGCTTAACGTTTAGCCTTTCCCAATTCCTTGACGGTGCCTAACAGATATAAAGGCATACGGCGATGGCAAATGGATAAGTGTTATGTGACCCTTGCTATGAATATGCATGTTTAATTATTAAATTCCATATGCAGAACATGTTTTGGTTTTATTTCCATGATGACCGATTGCTTGAGTATGGATAGGGCCTACATGGCACACACCGGAAGAGAGTGCACACTTTTTTGATGTCGGGTCATGAAAGGGTTTTCAATATTGATTACACTCTGGGGAGTGGAAACACTCCTAGTGTCTCAATACTTGATATTGAATGATATGAAGTATGGTTACAGTTTTTGAGCAATAATGCTGATGAGTTTTGTTGGTATTGCTTGTGTTTCTTGTGTGGACAGGTAAATGGTAAATGGTTGTTGTGAGGGGTTGCGGAGTAAGGGTTATTGTTGATATAAGTGCCTATCGACATAAGTGTATGTGTTGCTGTTGATATAAGTGCATGTTGGTATAAGTGTATGTTGGGCTGTTATATGCCTAGGGATCCATAGTAGATCCTAGACCTGGAAATGGTCATGATAAAGTTCCAAGCCCAGTTGACATGGTTATGCACTGGCTGGACATTAATTATTTGATGTTGTGGAGCAGTCAGCGTGCTGACCTAACATCTAAGTCCATAGGCGATCCCAAGGCTTGCAAAGAGAAGCAGGATCCTGTGGACGAATGAGGAAACACACAATACAGATAAGTATTGGATTATTTTGCTTATGAATATACATGTGTATATGATTTGGGTATGATGTTTTAAACTCTTGCTCTAGAGATAAAACTGATGAGAATAAACTAAACATGTGAATCTATGCAATGTTGGATATAGGTATCGCTGGGAGCGAGGACTATGAGAGCATTTTAGGGGTGCATGTGGACATGTGACTGTCCTGGAAAGCTTGGAATGAGTGGTAATGAAAAAGGTGCTAGTAAGATGGGGGAGTCCTAGCAGCCGAGACAAACCATGTGGAGAGACTCCATGGTTTAGAGGTCTAGAATAGACCAAAGACACTAAGTGTCATGACCAAGAAGGATTGGTCCAGCATTCACGGTGAAGTGAAAGAGGCTGAGAGCATGAAAAGACACAGTGATGGTGTGGGTTCCAGGATGGAACAAAATAAAGAGGAAGAAAAAAAAATAAAAAAATTCTTACTGCTCTCTCTTGCCTTTTGTTTATATATATACATATACATTTATGCATTGTGAAAACAAAGGATTGTTTAATGCATGTATGATCGAAATGAAATGTGCGTATTTGCTTGAAGTAAATTGTGAATGTTGGAATGGTTAATTCCCTGCCCAAGAATGGACATGAATGATCTCATGTGCCTGTTGGGGAAGGCATGGAAAATATGAAGGTTTCCTTAATGGAACTTGGACTGTCATGCCAATTGGGTAATTAACTAACTGATTTTAATGTCTATATTATGCTTGGTCTGATAAAATTTCAATGGTGCATTTCACAGGTAAGAAAAGTGAAGCCAGGTGGTGCACATTGAATATGGCAACAGATCAAAAATTGTTGGACTTGGCTGGAAGTCTCCTTCAAGTGATTTCCAAGACCCAAGAGAATCTTGGGGAGATGCTCAGGATACAAAAAGGTAGAGTGAAATGAACCACCAGATTTTGCAAGACTCTATTGGTTTGCAAAGGGAGGTGAAAATCCTTCTGGGAGCAATCGGCAAAAGAAAGGAACGGGATCAGCAATGGGATAATTGTCCAAGCGACCCGATAAGAAATGGTCCAGGCATGAAGACTCAAAGGAAATTGAGCAGGTAAAAGATGAAGCAGCCAGTGAGATGTTGGAGATGTGGAGGACATCATTTACGCCGGGACTGCCCAATGAGGGAACACGATGAGGGAAATAGCTACAAAGTTCCTAGACTTCGGGATCAGCTGGAAAGATGAGAACCAGCAGGGGAAGTCCATGGAAGCCGAGAGGCTTGGTCATGAACGTTCAAATTAGATGATTGAACATGGGGCAGATCTGCAATTTTGAAATTTTGATGTGCAGCTGTATATGTATTGTATATATGTAATGGAACACCGAGGACGGTGTTATTATAAGGGGGAGGGGAATGTCACATCCCCGATTTTGACCCTGTTTGTGTGATGTATATAACGTAATTAATCGTGGTGAGGAGATAAAGGCAAAATCCCCACCATCGATTTGGTTTTGTATGTTTCGGCAATAGGGATAGTTGCCGATGGTATGTCATGCTATAAGGCACATTATAATTCGGCATCATGTAAACACGCACATCAAATAAACTAAAACCACAAACAGCTACGACAGTGCAACGTTGAAATGAAAAGGGCATGGTTCCAAAGGATAAGGGGTGGGGGATGTCAAACCTTGGTCTATGGGGGGAAAACCCATGTTTTACCACCTTTGTTTGTTTGCCACCTTTCCTTGTTTCACCAACCTCTTCAATGTCTTGATTTTGTTTGTTGGGGGCAGTTATTGCAAGAGGAAACGTGGGCATGGGGAAGCGTCGGTTTTGGCAACCTGCTGTCAGTTCAAATGGTACGCATGCCCAGTAGAGAACCTTCATTTTTCTCTCATGCCTGATCTCCATTCTCCTCTGTTTTTTTTTTCCCATTCTGGTTGTCGGTTCATCTTCCTCACGCGTAGAGCCATTGCTGTTTCTCCTCACGCGCAGGAACTCTGCATTGATTTCCTCATGCAGGGAGCAGATGCAATTGCTGCTGTCACCCAGGATTTTCGGGTGTAGGATCCATTCACGCTCAGGGTTGTTTGTGCGGCTTGCTGTTGACTTCACCCACGTTTTGGGATGTTTCTATTCTTCCCACGATTTTTGGATGTGGTTGTGAGTCCGATTTCTTCCTCAATTGGGAACTGTGTGTGTTTTTCCCATGTTTGCATGAGCTATGTCATTCTCCATCGTTTGTGTGGAGGACTTGTGTGTTGTGGAATTCCAAATCCATTGGCTGTGTCTCCCATGTCTATGTTGGGAGTTCTATTTCCTTTTCCATGATCTATGGGCTGCGTAATGTTGTCATCATTCATTGTGAGTTTGGGCTGTTGTTATACCCTGGTTTGGGTTGCAGCTGAGTTGTTTTGGCCACGATAGGGCCAAGAACAACTCCGTGTTGTCTTGTGGGCTTGAGCTGTGCTCATATTTTGTTTGGGGCTATCCCTGGTGGTATTTTCCTTCATCATAGAGCTGTCAATGAAATTGTTTTGCTACAAGTATGCAGTGGTTGTTCCCTTGGAATGTGTTGGCTTGGCCAATCTGTTGAAGGCCTATTAAACCCAGCTTCCTTGGTTTGCTTGTTGTGTCCCTTGGCTATGTGTAAGCCTGCGTTGTTCCCTTAGTCCTTGAGGAATCATTCCCAGCTCGGGGGTGGCAGTGTTGCTGAGAGATTGATGAGCACACTGGCCTATGGTTGGGTGGAACGTTGCAGCGACGTAGTTGGTTGCGGGATTCTTCATCAAAAGATAAGTGATGTTGGTTACTTCATCTCTACAAATTATGTTGATGACAAATGAATTATAATGAACATGATTAATGCTGGAATGTATGTTTGTTTCCACTGTATAATTAAAGGATTATGCGTCTGTGCATTCTTGTATGTTTGGCAATCATGTTATGATGCCTGTTTAAGCTTCCAATTTCAGCATTGATCTCTTTTGATTATGTTCATGGGGTTGTTTTCCCGGTTGTATGTGGTGTTCGTCGCATCCTCTTCACCGGTCTGAGGGATGGGGACATGACAATCACCATCATAGATCCATGTTCTTCCCCAACACCAGTTTGGTTAGCCATGATTATGCATCCCTGTTTCCTACTGATATTGTAAACATACCCCAAAGTCCCATATTGTTGCAAGACATAGATTCTGGAGGAAACCCTTGCAACATTACTCAGATGAATCTGATTGACATATCGGCTAAGCCTGGTACCATCGAGCATGGTCATGTTGGGAAGAAGTACTCCGCAGATGAATCTGAAGCATAGAGGGCACTTTTCAAAGAATTCCGTGATATTTTTTGCTGGTCCTATGAAGAGATATCGGGGATTGACCAGTCCATTGTGGTCCAAAATATTAAAACCTATCCCACAGCCAAGCCTGTCAGGCAAAAACTAAGGCAATTCCATCCACAGAAAGCCGCAGCAATTAAAGTTGAAATTGAGAAACTTCTCAAAGCTGGGTTTATTAATCCAGTACCCCTGACGAAATGGGTATCGAATTTTGTCCTTGTCAATAAAAAGCAGGGCACAATTAGAGTCTGTATTGATTTTAGGGATTTGAATAAATCTTGTCCCAAGGAAAACATTCCTACCCCACACATCGATCAAATTATCGACAACTGTGTCAAAAATCTCATCTTCTCATTTATGGATGGATTCTCTGGATAAATATTGATATATTACCATTCGATCAGCACAATATGGCATTCATTTTCCCATGGGGAACCTTTGCATATAAGAAGTTACCTTTTGGCTTGAAAAATGCTGGAGCCACATTCCAGCATGCGATGTCCTATGCATTTCATGATATTAAACATATTGTTGAACCATACCTTGACGACCTTCCTACTCATTCACAGCGACGGGAGGACCACCCTGGCCATCTTAGAGACATTTTCCTAAGATGCCGTCATTATAATATACAACTCAATCTACATAAATGTGTTTTTTGCATTGAGATAGGATGTCTACTAGGTTTTGTGGTCTCTAAACATGGCATCCGGATAGACCCTTTGAAAATTGCTGCCATTTTGGCTCTACCAGCCCCAACTAATCTCCTTGAACTCCAAATTTTGCAAGGGAAAGCAAACTTTCTCCGTCGTTTCGTGTGCAATTTCGCAGAGAAAACGCACAGTTATATGCATCTCCTTAAAAAGGACACCCCGTTCTTTTGGGATGACCAAGCCCAACATGCCTTTGATAATCTCAAAAACACTTTGACTCATTCACCCATGATACACCCCCCAGATTCTTCAAAGGACTTTCTCTTGTATATTGCTGCCTCCGCTACTACCATTGCTATGGTTTTGGTGCTAGAAAATCCCAATGGTCAGGAGCACGTGATTTACTATGCTAGTAAGAATCTTATGGATTCTGAAACTTGATATTTACATGTGGATAATTTAGCATTGGCCATGGTCATTGCTATACAAAAAATTTGTCACTACATTTTGCTCCGCACAACCACGGTATTGGAAAACTAGAACCCTATGTATTACATCATGACTCGTCAGGTGGTTGGGGGCAAGTACTCCCTATGGGTAGTAATACTACAGGAGTTTGATCTAGAATTCGCCAAAGCCACATCAAAGAAATCCTTAGTCTTTGCCGAGCTCATGTTCTATCTTCCCTGTGCTGCAATGGAATCTGAGCCTAGTGATTCATTTCCTGATGAATTTTTGTTCCTAATCAGCACTACTGATCCATGGTACAAATATTTGCTTATTTATCTCCAAACATAATGTTTCAGCCCCATTTATCCCGTGACGATCACCATCATATCCGTCACCATGCGAAATACTACCTCATCCTGAATGATACCTTGTATAGACGTGGGATTTATTCTATTCTCCAGTGATGCCTCACCCATGAGGAGGCTGAACATGTTTTGAATGATTGCCACTCCGAAGCACGTGGCGATCATTTATCTGGGATGGCTACAGCCCAGAAAATCCTTCGCACTGGCTCTTTCTGGCCTTCCATCTTCAAAGAATGTCATGAAGCTGTTAAGAAATGCCCAGCTTGTCAACATTTTTATCCCAAAAAGTGCACCTAGCCTGCTCCACTACACCCCGTCATTTCCATTGGCCCATTTTGCAAGTGGGGGATTGAATTTATGCATTGTAAGCCTACCTCAGTCAGGGGGCATGGTTACATCATCATAGCCATTGACTATTTTACAAAGTGGGATAAGGCCATGCCTACATATGTAGAATATGGTAATACTACCACTCTCTTCTTGTTCAATCATATCATAGCTAGGTTTGGAGTCTTGCAGTCCATTGTTACCGATCACGAATCACATTTCCGTAATCAAATGATGGAGGAATTGAGTGCTAAGCTAGGTTTTTGCCATGAAAAATCTATGCCATATTATCCACAAGCTAATGGTCAAGTAGACTCAATTAACAAAGTTTTGAAAAATATGCTTCATCAGATGGTTGGAGATCATAAATCCAACTGGCACCACATTCTTTTCTCCGCTCTTTGGGATTATAGGACTTCGGTGAAAATAGCTACTGGTTTCAGCCTTTCTAGCTTGTCTATGGAATCGAAGCTGTCTTACCGATTCAATGTCAGATTCCATCTTTACAACTTGCCATCGAACTTCTCCCAGACAGTTCCGCAGAGGAAGAAATATTTTTGTACTTGAATAACCTTGATGAGACTCGGAGAGATGCTGCCTTGGCTAATGAGGCACATAAGAAACACGTCAAGGCATAGTATGATAAATTCATCCAACCCCGTTCCTTTAATGAGGGTGACCTAACTTTGACTTATGACCAGAGATATGACAAACTAGGGAAGGGTAAGTTCAAGTCCATGTGATACGGTCCTTTCATCATTTCTAAGGTTTTATAGAAACGGGCCTACGAGCTCGTTGACTACGATGGAATCCCTTTAGGGAAACCTCGCAATGGGTTGTACCTAAAAAGGTACTATGCCTAGGTATTTTTGGGATGGCATCTTGTATATATGTACATTGCTTGACTTTCAGTGTGCTTTTAGTATTTTCAATATGGTTTTGAGTTTAGAAAGATCATTTGAAACCATCACTTATAGGCATATTCCTAGGGAACATAATGTAGTTGCTGACTCATTAGCTAATTACATCCTAGATTGGCATATTTCCCATTCATGACATTAAATCAAATATGATTCATTGTAAATAAACAATTAAAGACACATAAAAACTCATGTAAAATACAGAGACAAAAGAAACACAACTCATAAACAAACTAAAGCAGAAAGGAATGAAAGCCAACAAAGCTTAATGGATATTTTATGTGATTTAGAATAAGGTCCTAATTATATATGACTTATTATGACTTATTGATTGAATACAGAAATAACACAATTTGAAAACTAAGAAAACTGAGCTCTAAACAAGTATAAAACAAAACAGGAAATATGAAAATCTGAACAACAGTCCAAATGAAAGTATATAATGACAGTCTGAATGACAGTCCAGATGGCGAAAAATAATGTAAATTGTGAAATAAACAACCTAAATGATCCTGACTAGCTGGTTTGTGCATATGAGGTAATAATGTAGGAAAAGATAGTAACTGAGTTATTTGGCCATTGAAACAACAAAATAACAACTATACTAAACTACGTCTGAAGGGAGAAATTATTTCCTATTTTGTAATAAAACAAATTAAGAGATGGATGAAATTAATCTACAGCTATAGAATCATCTACAGAATTGAACCTAACTATGAACTAAACCTAAAATATTAAATTTATTAAACTCTGGCTAATTGCAAATATGAAATTGGATAACAAATTGAAAGAAAGACTATAAATAACTATGCATGACTGGTCACTTTCAATCCTAGAAATATAAACTATATTAACAGCACTCACATAAATTAAATGAGCAACAAACACGACACATTACAGGTGACAGAGTAACATCAACTTATAGGACGTCAAATTACATATAGAAACTGGAAATGAAAACTACTTATCTGCAAAAAGGGAATAATGAAAATACACAAATGAAGACCTCTATTTTTTTAGGGGACCTTCTAAGCAATCAAGGGTGGTGCTTAGATCAATCAATCACTCATGAAACAGAGACATCAATTCACATCTGAAAATAGACTTTATATTAAACTGAAATAGAGTTTACAGAGTTTCTATCCAACGACGATGACTACTAGCTAACTTTTGATTCTCTTCCAACAATGACTTTTATAGTTCTACAATGGAGAGGAGCAGGTCGACCTTTTCATTGGTCGACCGCTCTAAAAATAGATATTCTTAACTACTAATAAAATGATTACATAATTGTTCATGATAGCACATAGGCCGTTCTCCTCGTTTTATGGCGTCGGTTCTCCTTGCGCACACAACTATGGTCTTGATCTTCGTTGACGTGGGAAGAGAGCATGGTGTCAGGTTGATAGGATAGTATCCTGAGTATTCTAGAGCACGAACTCTTGCACGAGGAGGAAGCACGGCCAACATAATCATGAAACTGTTCTGTTCTTTTAAATCTTCGGAATATTCCAGCGAACAGAGCCGTGGGTTGATCAGAGGGCTGTATGACAAGATGGATGAAATTGTGCGTGTTTGGCATGAACGCGTGTCCAAGTGGAGGTTTATTTGGAAATCAAAGCCTACAAAACAAACCTTTATATCATGCACATTTACAAATGTCACATAATTATCAATAAAACCATGAAATAATGAAATTTAATCAAGACTTGTATAATATTCAAATATATGCATACATGTGTTTAGTTGATAGTCTGAATGGCAAGAAATATGCCAAAAAGTGACAAAAGGTAATGTCAACAGAGCAAATAACCAATAAAAAATGATGACAAAATCAGGATCAACAGTCGTGTAGATGATATTCTAAGCCCATTATACATTTCCCTTTCCACTTCTTGAGAAGGATAACCACCTTCTAGTTCAACATTTATTTCCTTGTTTTCATTTGACATACTTTGCAGCCAATGAAATGGAGTCTTAAAAAAATTATTTTCATTTGTAGAGTTTGAAATTATGTCATTTTGCTACATGAAAAAGGACTCCCACTAAACAGTATCAACAACATCAAAATAGGAATATGTATATTTGATGGACTTTTTGATTTATTCCAAGCATTGAGCAAGATCAACATCTTTATTGTGCCAGCATGCATTTTGAATCTAGATAGTTGATTTCAATAAAAATAACTTTGAAGCATAAATTTGTCAAATTGGGATGAATTTCAGAAATGTTAAGCCTGATGTAGGCCCCCATTCTGTACTTGTTGAGTACTTCTTACCCCAAAGTAGTGTTTTCCCATCAATATTTTTCATACAAAACTGGTGTTGGAAGCTAATGTCATTAATTTTTTCAATGCACCTTTGATCACCATGCGATCCCATAATAAAACTGCGCATGTCAACAGTCTCCTCTAATGTTAGTACAACATGATCTGGATTGTATGTCTTTCTAATAATTTTAGTTAATGTCAATGAAAAATGGCTAAACATTTTATCAATTTTGTCATGTGTCCAACAAGCAGGAAACCAAATTTAACCTTATGAAAAATTCCCAATTCAACAAGCATGTTTAGATAGCTAAACACAATCTGATTTTTGTTTTCCTAGCTAGTGTTGTCTAATTTCTTATACAAAACTTGAGGAATATTTCTAGACCAATGAGTAATCACATGGTGAATTATGGAAATGGTCAAATTTGCATCATTATGAATATTTGGAGTTGTAAAGTAAACCCTTGGAGACATTTGACCATTAAAAACCATACAACCAACCAAGTGAAACTGAATAAAATTTTCCTCTAAATTCTTTGGTACACGAAAAAAATGTGGAAAAAGTGTTTTTTTTCTAATCTATACCATCAATTATCAAACCAAATATTAATGTGGATCATTATAACATTTATTGCGATTTTTGTATAACTTTTTCCGTTCAACTGATTGTTGATTGCAATGTGCTTGAAGTTCTTTGATAATGGAATCTACAAATAAAATAAAAATAAAACATTGATGAGATCTTATAATCGATATGTATAAGAGAAAAACAAGGTTTATAGAGATGCACCTGTTTCTATCCCTTCTAATTTATCCCTTCTTTATTTAAGAGAAGCACGTATACTACAAACCTCCATCCTTGACATCTTAGGAATACATACATTGTTGAACTATATTTTCCATGGTCTTGTAAAATATGCATATCTGATGAAATCATTATTTCCTTCAGCCTCTTGAACAAATTCCTTGTATAGGTTGTAGATTTCATGCCTTGACAAATTATCTGGGATGTGTATGGTTTCTCCTTCTAGCATACCTTCTTCATGCTTAGAAAAAAAGTCATGCATCCATGATATTTAAATTTTTTCTATTGTCCCACTAGCTCATGCATGATATTCTTTAGAATAAAAAGTGCAATCCTTTTCTAGCCTTGTTTGGATTCTTGATAGTCTAAGATTACCAATTGAGTGAATTCTTTTGAATTCACTTCTGCAAAGAAAAATACTTCCAATGCGATAAGCATAACCCACCTTTGGGGAAATCATGCACCCCACTAAATATAAATTTTTCATTTTTTTGTTCATTGAAAGATATGGTATCCTTTTCTCCAAGGCATAATTGAAGTGCATCTGTTTCAAACAATGTTTTTGGAAACACTCACTACAAATCAAATCAGTAATAGAACTTGGACTCGTGACCAAATTGTTTCTAGACCTTATATAACTAGAATTATTTGGATTGATATAATATGGTCTAGGCCTACATTTTATCCTACTCATTGGTACAATTTTCCTTTGTGTTTCATGTACCATTGCATTAACCTCGTTTGAATGAGTGTCCTCATCACTATGAGGAATATCATCTCTCTCATTGACATTATCATCACCAAATTTAGTAGAATATTGATTATCCTCATTAGTATCATGTTTATCACTCGAAGTTAAATCAACATCATCAACAATATTGGTATCTTCGTCACTTGAAGGTTTATCCTAAAAAAATCATCTTTCTCTTTAAAATACTCACTTGGAGGAAAATCATCATCGGTGGCCTCAAAATCATTGTTTGGAGTAAAATAATATTCACCATTATTATTTCCTTCATCCTCACCAAAAACATCATTTGTCCCATTAAAATTCTCTCTTTGAGGAAAATCATCACTGGTTCCCTCAAAGTCATTCCTTGGAAGAAAATCATCTTCACCACTATTGTTTCCTTCATCCCCCCCAAAATTATCATCTGTCCCATCAAAAACCTCATTAGGAGGAAAAACATCATCGGTGCTATAAAAATCATCACTTTGACGAAAATCATCTTCACCATTATTGGTTCCTTCATCCTCACTAAAATCATCATATGTCCCATTAAAATCCTCACTTGGAGGAAAATCATCATCGATGCCATCAAAATCCTCTCTTGGAGGAAAATCATCTTCAATTCCATTGTTGTTTCCTTCATCCTCACCAAAATCATCTTCTTTCGTATTAAAATCCTTGCTTGGAGGAAAATCATCATCGATTCCATCAAAATCCTTGCTTCCAGGAGAAACATGATGAGTCCCATTGAAATCCTCACTTGGAGGAAAATCATCAACAGTGATAATAAAATACTTGCTTGGAGGAAAATAAGATACACCATTATTGGTGCCCTCATCCTCACCAAAATCATCGTCGGTCCCATCAAAATATTCACTTGGAGGAAATTCAACTTTGGTTCCTTGAAAATCCTCACTTGAAGGGAAATCTTGGCGAGGAAAATCATCGTTGGTGCCTTGAAAATCCTTGCTTGGAGTAAAATTATTTGTTGGTGCCTTGAAAATACTTACTTGGAGGGAAATATTGGCTAGGAGGAAAATCATCGTTGGTTCCTTAAAAATTCTCGCTTGGAGGAAAATTATCGTTGGTGCCTTGAAAATCCTCACTTGGAGGAAAATTGTCATCATCCTGCTCAATTCATTCATAATATCCACTTGGAGGGTGGTAGTCATCATTATCATTACTGCCTTCACAATCCTTGCTAGCAGGAAAATCATTATCACTTCCTCTCAAATCCTCATTTGAAGGAAAATTTCCACCATTTCCAGAAATTGAGATATTTTTAGATGAGTCCATGACCTTTTACTAAAATATATAATGGTGCGTCTCCCACTCTCCTTACACAAGAAGAAGAATGGTGCAACAATCAACCTCCAACAATCATATAGTGAAAAGAACTATTTTTCCCTCCAATATTTCATCCCAAAACTTTCCCTCCAAAATCCCCCCCCAAGAATTTTCCTCCAAAATGTTGCTTCAAAAACAAATCGCACATTTGTAACGCATTAATACAATTAATGGAGTTGATATCATATTTCATATAAAAATTTGTAACAATAATAATTAAATCACATATAAACTATGCTCTATAAATTTTGTTATAATGTATTTTCTATCTACATTAACTTTTTTATCCCACACTCATAACACAAGTAAAATTCCATTTATTGTCATCCTATTTAAATTTAGTAACAATGCATTAGAAAAATACTATTCGCATTTTCTTTCAATTCACATTTGAATTTCGAGCAATTTAACAGTGTTTTGCAAGTTAGTTTTCTTACAATAAATTTGTCTATTGTGTATCTTCTTAATTGCTTTTGTTTTATAGTTCCTTTAATCCCACATTCATGTAGTGGTTAATTAAACTTAATCTATGCAACATAAATTTGATTTGGTTTCTATAGTCATCTCTTGCAAAAAAACAATTACAAACATTGTAGCAATCTACAAGGATTTTAAAGACCACCAAGGCAATTTTCAAGGTTAGTTTAATTTACATTTCTGTGCAATGTAATTTATTTTTTTATTTTAGAATGGCGTTCCCTTTGAATGCACAAGGGTTAAATTTAATGTTTTTTTTCTTTTCGGCTTCACGTCCCCATTGGATGCACTGTGGTTTAATTTCATGTAATTTGTTTTTAGCTTGGCCTTGCATGGGCACCCACACTTTATAATTTTATTTATTTATTTTGGGTTGGTGCACCCCTAAGGGTAACGAGGACTATACACACCTATGGGAAGCAGAGAGAGCCTCCCTCTAGCACCCTTTGGCCACCTAAAGCATCCATTCAATAGGGCAGCACGATTCTATGAATCACACGCCCTATTGGGGCACGCTTTGGGCACCCGGCGGGAGGCGAATAGCTCCTCCCAACTGCCCATAAGGGTGTGTAGCGTGCCCCTATGAGAAGAAAGGAAGATCTTTTATCCTCCCCTGGGAGACCAACAGGGTCACGCTTTATATGCCCAGTGAGAGGAGCGCAGCTCCTCCCCGCTTCCCACAGGGGTGCACAGCACACCCCTATGGGAAGTGGGGAGTACATGCACTCCTCCCCGGGGAGCCCTTTAGGCACTCAAAGAGTACACACAACAAGGAAGATCAATTATCAGAATCACGCTGCCATGTTGGATGCACACTTTGGGTGCCCAACAGGGCAGCACGATTATGAGAAACACGGGCCCTATTTGGGATCCTGGAAGGAGGAGCACAACTCCTCCCTGTTTCCCATATGAGTGCATTGCACACTCCTATGGACAGCGGAGAGGAGCTTTTATTCTCCCCTAGGTTCCCTTTGGGTTCCCAAATGCATGCCTAACAGGGTGCGCAATTCTCAGAATTACGCTGCCTTGTTGGGGTGCGCTTTCGATACCGAAAGGGCGGTCGATGGGAGGAGCACAACTCCTCCCCTCTTCGCATAGGGGTGCACTGCACACCACTATGTGTAGTGAGGATGAGATATTCTCCTCCTGTGGGAACCCAAGAGGGTGCACGATTCTTTGAACCACACTTCCCTATTGGGGCGTGCTTCAGGCTCCTGGTGGGAGAACCATAGCTCCTCCTTGTTGCCCATAGGGGAGAAGTTTGCACCCCTATGGGAAGCGGGGATGAGTTGTGATCCTCCCACTAACCACATTTTGGGCACCAAAATCATGTACCTAACTAGGTGCGTGATTCTCATAATACCGCTGCCATGTTCGGGTGTGCTTTTGGTGCCCAAAGAGTACCCGATGGGAGGAACAAAGCTCCTCCTTGTTTCCCATAGGGGTGCGCAACACATCCCTATGGGAAGAGTGGAGGAGTTTTGGTCCTCTCACTGGATGACTAACAGGGATCACAATTATGAGAATCGCGATGCCTTGTTGGGGCGTGATTTTTGCATCCAAAGGGCACCCCATGGGAGGATCACAACTCCTCCCCAATGCCCATAGGGGTGCGCATTGCACCCCTATGGGAAGTGGAGAGGGGTTGTGCTCCTCCCCGCTGCACATAGGGTTTTGTTGCACACTACTATGGCACTACCTTATTGTGGCGTGCATTGAACACCAAAAGGGCACTTAGTGGGATGATCACATATTCTTCCCACTGCCCATAGGGGCAAGCTGTGCACCCCTATGGGTAGCGGGGAGGAGCTAAATCTTACCCCAAGTGCCCTTTTGTCAACCAAAGTGTGTACCCAATAGAGCACATGATTCTTATAATCACCCATCCCTATTAGGGCGCTCATTGATCGCCCAAAGGGAGGACAGCGACTATGCTCCCCATCCATAGTGGCGCACATCCCCCTTGCGTCAAAAGTTCCCACTAAAGCCCAATGTCAAAATAATAAAAAATTGTAAATTTTAGGAGCCCACCGAAGCCCAAGCCCAAAATAAATAAAATTTAAAAAAAAACATTAAATTTAATCATAGTGCATCCAAAGGGCACTTGAAGTCAAAGGGGTTGCGCGATTATTGTTAAGTTGTTTTTTGAAGATAAGCTAAAAAAATTTATAGGGTGAATGGCATCAAGGATGGTATCTGTAAACAAGTCTAGAGAAAGTTCAACAATGAATTCATTGAAAAAAACAATTGAATCATCACATAATGTTCCGCATGACGAATCCGTGTCCATCGAAGATTTAAAAGCCAAAAATGAAAGGGAATGGAAACATGCACGAGATGAAGAGAAAATGGGCTATTCTTGGTTTCTAAAAGATAAATATCAAGGGAACCCAGATAGTATTCATTTATATTGTACGGCATTTGCTTATCTGAAATGCTATTATCACTCATTAGGATTATTGTGAGATATTTGTTTGGTTCCGGGTAAATACTGTGTTTATGCACTAGTGAAACAAACTAATACCTATGTCAACATACGATATTGTTTAAAGGTTTCAAATTATAAAATCGACGAAATTTTCACTGAATTCCATGTGGGATTCGTGCACGATATTGAGCGCAAAATTGAAAGTTTCTATATTTTTGTATGTTCTTCAAATTTTTATAATTTGGAAGATATGACAATGTAATAGTTTTAATACAACAATGTTTTTATTTTGCTATATTTTTCCATGCCACTTTCTCATATTCTTAATGGAATTTATTCCACTAAAGAAAACTGTATTGATGTCATTAATGGTAATCTTTAGAAGGGAGAAACACCAAGGAAGAATTGAGTGAAAAATATAGAAACTAAAGAAGTACATACATAGAAAGGAAAGGACATCCAAAAATCAACTGAAGTACCTAAGAAGGTTACATTTAAAAAATTATCTCGCTCAACTAAACTTGATTAACGAATTGTTGCTCATGAGGATGTTACTTCTACTGGTAAGAGTAAGAAACACTCTTCTGAAAAAAAAATATCGATGAGGGTGCTTTCATTCCTGCTTAGCAAGTTGTTCATTTAGATACACCAGCTTCAAGACGTAAACGAAGGAGACAAGATGTTGAAACCAATGTTAGCACTGAAAATCAAAGTGAAATTTCTAGGGATAGTTTGGAAATCTTCACTCCAGCCGGTGATCTAGATGATGGTGTTGTTAAGACAACACAAAATGCCATTTGGGATTGATTGGGAAGGTATAAGTTGGTTCACAATGGGCATACATTTAATTTAAATGTTAAGCAACTTTATAGCCTGGCGAAAGGTCGATAAAAGTATCAAATTAGGAAACCACATCACTTGCATGTTCATAACTTGAAAGCATTAATGAGGCTCAATCCTTATGCATGTGTGGTTGACTACCTAGTTCTTGTTGATCTGAAAGATATTCCTATTACATATGCATTTGATGAATTGCGGTGTTTTTATTAAAAATACTATGTTTTAGGGGCAATCATTCTACAAATTCTAGAAGAGAATTGATGCAAGAGTTTCCCAAAAACCCCATTTTTCAAACAGTCAAATCCATAATTTATGTTGGTTTAATAGACATGGAATCAACACTATTGGTAGGGGATCATAACACAAATATTGACTATAGGATGTCCATGACATCCATTCAAATGGTCAGATTTATCCACAATGAATTTGAACAAATATGTGGCATGGATAGACCGAAAGTTGATGCAAATTTTCAGAAACAATGTTGTATGGAAATAGATTTCTCGATTAAAGAGGACGATGTGACCAAGAAGTTTGAAAATTTCAAAAAAATGGCTTGAAATGAAAAATGGTGCTACTAGTATACACACTTTTTAAAATGGAGGAAAAACCAGCTACTAAAATTGACCACCCCTAAAATTAGGACAATGACGGGTTCTTAACAAGTTGTATAACTTGTTAATGGAGGAAAACAAGCCCAATATTGATATTTTATAGTCCCCTTGGAATCATGTTTTTTTTTTAAATAAATGGTTGATTCAAAATGGATATTTTATAGTTCACACCCTTGGCACTATATTTTGTAACCAATTATATGGATGTTATCAGTAGTGAAATAATAGATTAGATCAATTTATCATTGTTTCCCTATTTGTTTTATATCTCACATGGTCTAAAATGAACCAATCAATATTTTCTTTCCTTACCCATTTGATTTTTTGTATTGGGCATTAAAGGAAGAAATTCAGGAACTCATATGTTTCTAATTTTACTGTAAAATGGATGTCATAAAGATATGCAAAAATGAAATAATGGCAGCAAACATGGTTGAGAAAATATGCAAATATTGTAGCAAAATTGACCAAACAGGTGTTCATAAGAAGGGCTATTGAAAGAAGAAAATGAAAAGGCCTCAAGTTGCTCAAATAATATTTTCCAGGGAGATGAAGAACTTGAGAAGAATGAAAGAGATGATGAAAAATAAGAGGCTCAGAAGGAGGAGAACCAGTCACTATGAGGTGATTGCAAGATAGAACAAGAACTAGTTCCTTCAATCAATGATGGAGAAGAACAATCTAGAGATGAAAGGATGAAAATGGATGACACATTAGACATGGATGAAAGAAAAACTACTAATAAATGCTCAATTCTCTATATTGGTTACATAGAGATAAGCCTTGAAGGAACTGTTGCAAGCACAAGTTCCCTTGAGCATGAAGATGAAAACCTTGTAGCACTAGAATTTTTCCTAGGATCAACTTTATAGTCACCACTTGGACTACAATGTGAATTTGATCTTAGAGATGAAGAAGAAGGAGAATCAGATGATGAGGCCAAAATTAAAGACTCTTATAAACCACTTGAGGGTTTAGAATAAATTGAATCCTATAGATCAGATTTCATTATTCTAATGGACCTCAAAGAATAAGAGTATTCTTATCCAAGTCATTTTCACATGGAGGATGAAGAGGATATCCAAAGGTTCTATCCCTTGGAATAAGATGATTCTATGAAGAATCCTCTTTGTGAGCCACACCATTTGGGTGGATCACTAAAGGAGGGTGAAGAGAATCTCATCGCATCCAAGGAAATTTTTGTTGATTCCAATTCCTTGGTGTTAAGATCAGTTGTTCGAGAGCTTCAGAAGAAGGATTAGAAGCAGAATATTTTTCTGGATATTTCAAAACTTTCAAACAAGAAGTGGCCAAGATGAAGCTAATATACATGATCTTTCTCTCATATAGGAATCATGTTCTTGAGGTAACCAAAATATACCATCATGCACTTAAAAGAGAGGAAGATGAATCAGAAATGCTGGGTAGGGAATTAGAGGTTGAATATGTCACTTTGGAGAGGACCCAAATGTCTCTTCAAGAGTCAAATTTGCATATATATACACTTCCAATGGATTTGAATGTACCACACCTTTCATCTTGCATGGAAGGAAATGCATTGGGTATGTTGGAGGAACTTCATGTGGGGGATGAATATGAATAAATCTCTTATTTGCAAGTGTTGGTGAAAGGAGATGCCATATAATATATTGGCCAGAAATTTGAATTGATGCATACGTATATTCAAGAATACATACCATTCATACATGTAAGCAAATATACATATTTGTCCATGGATTAGATAAGTGAGTTCATAGTGGAGATGGATACCCAAGGTTGCACTATTCTTGCTTGCCTTGTGAGAATACTAACTAGAGAATCATTCAATGAGGCTTCATATTATAAAGGAGATAAATCTAAATGGCATGTGCATGAAGAAGATATTTTCATGGAGAAGGTTGGCCAAGCACTATCTTGGTACCAGGAAAATTATGAGTTTCCTCTATGGGTGACTAGAAAAAAGTTAGAGGAGCATGGGAATGGAGATGTTTCTTGTCTCCATGTTGGATTTGTTTTCTTGATATGTGAGCAGTAGCAGGGATATTCATCGAATAAATTTGGTACTTCCATTTCACATGCATCCTTAGACTGCATGAAGAATCTTGTGTCCAAATCTAGCATGATCTTGAGGACAAAATAATGTAAGATTTTTGTTTGTTATATATCCATTGTCTTCTAGTTTGAAGAGAATTTTTAAATGGAGTTGGGAGGGATAAATTTTTCCTCCAATACCATTATAAATCAAATTCATATGGTTGATTACATTTGTATTTCTTTGGATTATCCGTGTGTGACAAAATCAATAATGAGAAAAATTCAGATTTGAATGCGGTTATGAAGAGGAAACATGAAGAAAATTTTGGAGAAGAACTTGTTAATTTTAAAAAGAGTCATGAGGAGGAATTATCGATGGGAGAGATAAACTAGGAAACACCATTTGAGGTTTCATGTAGTGGTATTTGTTTATCCAAGGATTGGGTAGGCAAGTATATCACCCAAATAAATATTCATGGATGCACATCGATTTCTTTCATTGGTGAAGCATTGTTTGACATACATTCCTTGGAAGAAACACTTCATGATATATATTTATGGGTGGAATATTTAATCATGAGGAATATGGTTGAACACATCCCATATGGATCTGCAAGAAAATTTGTTTATCCATCCATGAATTGGATGGGTCGAGACATAACAGAGATGGAAACTAAAGGGTGTGCAAGATTGGCTCACATTGGTAAGGGTTTTCTTTACATTTGTCGTAGACTTATTGATGCATATAAAACTATCATATTATGTGAGAAACAACAAGTAAATCTATTGAATCCATTGGATGCATTGGGTACACATAAATACAATGATTGGATATGCATATATATGATAAATTTAACATCCTGCATTCATAGAATGTAGGATGAAACACTGCATGAAAGGAATCATCTTTCATAGGAAGAGGTCTGAAAATTGTTGGATATAATGGTGGAAGTTTTTGGAAGCAAGGGAAGTGATGGTATTACAATATGGTTGTGGGACCCTCTCATTCCTAGGAATGACAACTTTCCAAATTTTTCGTGGACATTTAGAGACTTAGGGAGGAAACAATGAGATTTGGGCATTCTTCTCAGTTGTCTTAATTGAGTCAAAAAAATTGTTGGAGAGGAAGAAAATTTAGTAATTGGGGAATGGTGATAATAAAAGAGATGGAGAAAAAACATGATGGAATTTTAGTACTTATCTTGGAATTGAGGATCCCAACTCTAGTCAGTAAACAACATAGATTGAAAGGTGAATTCATTGGTTTGGTTCATATATGGTTGGAGTTGGTTTCTTTCTTAAGGACAAACAATTTTGGGAGGGGAGGACTGTAATGTCCCCATTTTTATATATATAGAACCAAGAGGATTTAGTAGGCCATTAGATCCCCAAGGATCCTTGTGGAAAAACTAAAAAAAGATACTTAGGATTAATATTGATCCATGTTTAATTAGTTTAATTAAATTAAACTAAAGGAAGTGATAAAGCTCATAGTTTGTTAATATTTAATTATTTTTTATTTATTTAATATTGTGATAAGTTGGATATGCTTAGGAGGGACCATGATGGAATACACGAGGGCTTAGTGGACCCAATGAGTTGTCATGTTAAATGGAAACTAAGAGAAAAATCAAGAAAAATACACAAAGCCACAAAAAGATAGGAAGCAACACAAAAGAAACCAGTTTAGGAAAATCATAAAGAAGACAAGTCCATAAAGAAGAAAGACACAAAAAAAGTATGAAAAAACATGGGAAAAGAAGATTAATATAGGAAAATAACTATAAAAAAAAGACTGAAAAAGACTGAAAAATAAGAAAGCAACTCCAAAAGCAGGAAAGTAATTCAAAGCATTAAATACAAGACTTTCCATATTTTTGTAAGAAGGATTTAGAAGGAAATAGAAAAATACATAAAGCACCAACTAAATATACAAAGTATAAATTTATCCAAGGATGGTGCATTAAATGAGATAAGGAAGGTCAGCATGAGCTAGCAACTTGCCAATGACTTCTCAAGAATGATTGGTTCAAATTCCGAGAAAGCATGGCATGTAAGGTGGAAACATCAAGTTATATATATTTTCCAAGAATAAAACAAGGTTATAAAAGAGAGAGGGTGTGCCGCATTCATATCTTTTGACATTTTCATTTCATGATTGAGAGCTCTAGCTTCTCTGACTTGGGAGATGTGTCCATAGTCACAGTAGGCCTCCTGATTTTCTAGTGTTATGAAAGGATTGATGGTGGTCATCAATTTATGGTGGTATATTGTAGTTTTTGATATCAGATCTAGTGAATTTTGAGTCCTTTTGCAAAGTTGGGAAGTCTTCCATTCCAGTTCCCAATGATTCCTAGTCTTTTATTCATGTAGTGTTGTTTTGTGTCGGAGGATGTTATCTCTAATATTCTTGTGAGATTAATTTAAGATTCCATTGGTTATAATTTATGTATTAATTTATTACAGAAATTCTAATTAGTAAGGTTGCGCTTCATATGAATTTCTAACACCTTGTCTAGATTTTGATGGAAAAATGACTAGTTTTTAGTATTGCTTGGGTTAGGCATCTTAGATCCAAAAAAATTTCTTCCTTTGTATTATCTATGTTAATTAGAATATTCCATTCTTGAAATTGATAAATAGTGACCTCCATCCTATGTTTGGGAAGCCTAGAAGGGAAGCTTGTTTTGTAGTCTCAGAGTGTAGTATTGCTTGTGTGACCTCTTAAGCCCTTCAAAACTATAAAAATGCATTGATACTGATATATAACAGTGATTAGGAGTTCTTCAAGATTCCCTAAGTCAAACTACCTCACCATTGTTTTCCAGGAAGTGTCAAAGAAAGCTTATAATTTGCATATGCTTGGGTGCCTAGGATCCTTGGAGTAGACTTCAACCTCATTGATGTTCGAAACATAAATGGTCCAAGTAAATTTTGCAAAGGATCCTAACCAAGAACAAACCTCTTCCTTTTCATGGTTTGGAAATACCTTTTTTACCCTTTTGGTCAAGTGACCAGTACAAAACCTTTTTCCATCACTAGTTTTTTTGAATTTTTTTGAGAGAAGTGAGTTAATAACCATTCTTATCTGATTCATTCATTACACTCTTTAAAAATTAAAGTGAACTATGAACATATAAATCAAATTATGCATACAAGGATCTATTATTAGAGAAATATTCACCTCTTATAGCCATATTTATCCTCTACATTTGAATTTTTTACAATCTATTTAACATAATTAAGTCATTTAAAACTTAGGAACCATACTTCTCTAGAATAAATGATTAACTAATCATAATAAGTTATGTAAGTAAATATCATAGCATGAAAATCTCTAGAGAAGTTTTTTTTCGCCGAGAAAAAAAGATTTCTTGTTTCTTATTCATATTGAATCAAATATAACAAGGACAATTACAAATGAAATAGAATCATCTTCAAGGTAGAGATGGATACTACACTACAGACAATACATGTTACATAGTTTTGGGATGAAAACCATCCAAAGGTGCATTTTATCAAGTCATATGGAGGAAAAAGTCGGTTACAATAACATACAAAGGGGACAAAACAAACAATGAAACTGCACCATCCCTCAATGGGAGAAAAACAAAAATTAACTCTCCTAAAGTTAGTAAAAATTACCAACCCCTCACAGGAGAGGATTCCTTCAATGTATTCCTCATAATGTAGGAAGCCATCTTCACATAACAATGGATTTTTTGATAGAGACTCTTCTAGTGCATTGAATTCACTATGGATGTGACTAATTTGGAACTCTACAAAGAGTGTATGAAACTCAAGAATTATAGAAACTCAATGGGACAGTGATAGGGACCTTAGCCTTGATTTTCCTTTGAACCAGTTAATGAAAATTAAGGCTTCCCCAAAACTATGCAAAAAAACAATCACATTTAACCAAGAGAATTGTAACAAAACCCATAATTCTAGGAGCTATGATTTTGGGTTGGTAGCTTTGCTACATCCTACCATACGATTAAAGTGGTTGTATTCATTGATCTTGAGAAAAACCCCACATCCTCCCTCGCTCCCTTGTGTCACACCATCAAAGAAAACTATGGATTTCCTCTTCAATAGAGTAGCACCATCAAGGACTCTTGTCCTACTATGAACCTGATCCATAGAGAAGTACTTATACATCCTAGTACTCTCCATGATAGAAAAATGTAAATTAGGGGAAACAAAAAGGAAGATAACCCAATTTCTCATCAAAATTTACTACAAAACAATCGTCTTATCCTAAACAAGATTCCTTTTTACAACACATTATTTTTTCTCGTTAATGAGAACCTTAATTAAGTGTCATTTTGATCAAGGATGGTTTGCTGAAATAAAAATTAGTAAAAATGGTAAAAATTGGATTCGTAATGAAATAATGCAAAGCTCACCCTAAAACACATGTTTTTTATTCCATTATTTAAAGGTAATAAATTGAAGGATGAGATATTTTATTACTTACACTAATGTTGGAGGATAAGCATACATGTTTCATTTAAATTATGTATTTTTATTGATAGATAAATTTTATAATAGGCCATGATTGTTGACCTTGTGTTTATGGAAACCATACTATCGTTATGTTATACAATCTCATATGATTACTCCAGTGGTTAAAAATATGTCAAACATGTGTTGTACTCTTTGTAGTTTACTAGAGAAAAGGAGTTCCAAGACTACATCGGGGACAATGACCACAACCACCATCCCCCCATTCCCCAAGAGGGCATCAGGGGAAGCACCCCTGAAAGAAATTTGTTGCCTCCATTTAACCAATGGTTTTATGATCCATTGTAAACTAATTTCAATTAAGGAATCAGGTTTGTAAACTAATTCATGTTAAAGAATTAGGGTTGTGGATGCTTCAATATTGTATTGTAAACAAAAAAATATAATACAATGAGTTAAAGACTGGATAAATCTTTGGTATGTTGGTTTTCCCATTTTGAGTTTTTAGGATAAATCCTTGTGTATTGTATGTCTGAACAATTCTTAATTCTTGTGTTTTAAATTATGTTTTGAATTATTTTCTTACATAGGTTTATCAAAATATTCAGAAAAGACATAAAGTATATGCACTTATTTCTACTTGGTTATTAGTGGAAAGTAATCCATCTCTATAAATTCATTTTTTATATATTCAATAATGAAATAGGTAGATTAATTTAAAATAGTTGTTTGGTTAGATATATATATTTAAATTTAAATGTTATAAAAAATAACATTCAAACATACCATATGCATAAGAAGAAAGTAAAAGAAAGGATCTTTTAAAGATAAGGCTTTCGTAGGAAGGATTTTTTAAACATAAGCTTTTTGTTGGACTTGAATTCAATTTCTAATGTTAACTTTGAAGTTATGAAAATCGTTGCTTGAGTTATTAGGGAACTAGGAAGAAGCATATCTTTGATTTTCAAGCTTGACGATCATATTCGATATTTTAATCATATGAAAAATATTATAGATAGATATCCAAGTAATTAATAGTTTTAATTTTATTTTATTTGATATTATCGTTATACAACCAAGTAGCTCATAATTTCAATTTTTATTTTCAAATATGATGGAATAGTAAAAGAAAATGAGTGAACTACTTAACCAACTATTTACACCGATTGGACGACCTAGCTCGCGTGAGCAGTCACATCTGACGTTGCCGACCATCCGAACGGTGCAAATGGTCGGGCAAATAGATCAATCTAAAGAAAATAGTAGCTTTAATTTCTCTACTCTTAATATATGGTAATAATTTCAAGAGTTTACACTCCAAAGGAATATTTCAGATATCCTATTTTTGTGTATATACGATGTGTAAAATGTGGAATAGAAGTAGCGATGAGGATGATCGTGCACATGTTTTTTTTTTCAAGTTGTGGCTACATAATTTATGCATTCCCTAACATGGTATAGGAGACATATAGCCAACGTGTTTGAAATATTTTATTTATTGCATATCATGAATTGATTTTAATAACATGGATTCAATTATTTTAAATAAACATCTTTTATTCAAGTGAAACTATTGGAAGTCAATTGCTCTCTTTTGTTCTAGCTTGGGATGCATGCTTTGACAATAATCTTTTTACAATAAACAAGTTAAAGTGTTCGGGAAATTGTTAAAAGGAATTGGCTCATAGGCATCATTTTATCATATGAACCTTATTGTACATTTCCATAAGATGATTTGAAAAAACATAACTGTGCAATGATTTCATGATCATATTTTAAAATTATTTTAACGTATATTTTCTACAATACATCAATGCTTATTTTAGTGATATTATGCATGGACATACAAAAGTAAAAAGTTTTAAATTAGATACAATATACACATTATAAAATAATTATCATTCATAATATTGAAATCAAGCTATACATGGTAGAAACTAGATATTGAAATTTTTGGAATTGAAATTGACAATTTCGAAATTGAATTTGACACTTTTGCATTTTGAAATTCATAATTTTTTAATCAAAATTCTGACTTTTGAAATCTAATAATTAAGAATTCACAATTTTAAAAGTCAATATTCACACTTTCAATTGTCTTCCCAATGAAAATTGTGTTCAATGATAAATTGATTTGTAGATGTTGCAATCATAAAAATTGACTTATTTACAAGGTGCAATGATTATGTCTTGATCTCCAACAAACTTAGGGTCATCACTAAATTATCGACGTTTCAAACATCCCATACTAACTATATTACAAATTGTCACTATATGTTATGACCAAAGATTGAGCTTATAAAAGAATCCTAGCACTTATCTTTGTATTATGCAAAACAAAGAGGAAAATATGAAGAGTTCTATACCAAGGGAGGTAACAAGGAACAAGCCATTAGTAGTGCCATTAATATCTTTGTTTTCTAGACTAGCATACTTACACATGGACATAAGAATGGTGGGATTCAACCACTTCAACCTTTCTTTTTGGAGAGGGGTTTAAACTCCATTGTCACCTTATTAGCTAAATGCATTAAGAATATTAAATAACTAATGGTAAATTGATATGGTTATTTGATGTACAAGAGGGCAACATCAAACCACTCATTACATGAAATTCTATTACAAACTAAAGCTTATGGAAAAAGTTGTTCTACAAGCATTATAATATGAATGAACTTGACGCAAGTGACATAGTATAAATTGTTGCATGCCAAATAAAAGATTGCCACCAATATCATTTTTTCAAATGAATTATTAAGCATGTAATAACAACACTCACTATGTGTTTTTATTTTTATAACTTTCAATAACAAGAAGGGTTTTGGGCATTATTCAAATTGGTTTCCTAATAATGGGACATGCATGAAAAAATAGATAGAAATTATTAGAAGTTAACAACTCAAATAAATAGGAAAGACGTAATTTTCTACCATGTATGACGAAAACTTACTGTACATGTGAGGACCACAATTTCGTAATCCCATATCATATTTGACTAATGAATTATTTGAATTACAGATCTTTGTGGATCCACACCTATGGGATGATAACTCAAAGTTAACAGGTATAAAAAGATGTAGATTATTTAATTTTCTACTTATTGATTAAAATCCATTTATGAAGTCTAAAGACTCGATTTATGATTAAAAGTCATCTTATTGTATTAAGTTTTGACATGCATTTTCTAATAGAACCACTTATACTATGAAACGAGAACTCGACACAGTTCTCGTTTTTCTCTCTCCTAATTTTAGTAGCTATTTTTACCCCCGTTTCAAAAATGGTTGA
>LPNX010932721.1:433649-496195 GCA_001517045.1 Pseudotsuga menziesii
TGCCACAACTAGAAGTTGCAAGATGGGAGTCTGTTAAACCAAGCCGTAGATCCCGAAGGAATATGACATCTGAAATGATGGGCATAGATGTAGACTCAGATGGTGCGCCCATTGATAATAGAGAAGAGTATGGGTCATCTACATCTTCATCAAGTCCTTCATCTGCAGAAAATGTAGATTCTGATGGGGTGTCAGAATCCATGGATGAACTTGAAGAAGCAGTGTAGATGATTTTTATTAGTATGATTTTTTTAATTGAAACTCTACAGGAGTTTTTGATGATGGGGTGTCATAATCCATGGATGAATTTGAAGAGGCAGTTAGATGCTTTTCAAAGTATGATTTTTGCAATTGAAACTCTAGAGGAGTTTTTGAATATTTATATGAACCATATGTTCTTGTATGGTCTAATATATTATATCATTATGAATCACATCATAATTTCTTTGTTTCTATATGGTTATAATGGTGAAATTATTAGAGAATTTTGTTTTTTCTTTAATATGCAATTTTCCAGAAAGTTGTAATTTATCTCTTCAAGAATTTTTCTTTTTTTCCAATTTAAGGTTGATTTTAAAGTTTTGTTAAACAACAATATGGGATGTTTAGTCCATGGCTCTATTTTTTACCCTAAAAAAAAACGTGTATACTGGTATCAACACTTTTCTATTTGGGGGGTGTTTTTGGTGTTTTTTTTGCAAAAATCGTCGTTTTTATGGGTAGAGTTCTCGTTCATAGTATATAGTTCTCGTTTCATAGTATAAGTGGTTATAGTCATCTATAGTTACCTTTAGAGTAACCTCAATAGTCATATTTACATGTAAGGAAACCTTCCAATATGGTATAAATAAATAAAAGGTCAAAAACATATAGTTCATTCTATAAGAAAGGGGTTGACAACATAGGGGAACAATATTGGAATTCTAAGACAACTTATTACAAGGATATATTTAAATACTGGACATTCCATCTCTACATATTTAACACTCAACAACTAATTATTTCCATCCAAACCATAGTAAATAAGAAATGGTTCTCTTACACAACACACACATGGTGTTATGGAAGAATATTTGAAGAATATTGTCCACACAATTATCATTATGTAACAATCCTATAGATTATTCTCTCCAAGGGATGATGCTGTAGAGGGACAAATTCCCATAGTACAATCACTATATCCAAATTGTATGTTATATTTGGGTAGGGAAAAGGGAAATGTTTATAAATACTTATATGCTACTATTGAGTCTTACATAATAGAGGTTGGATGGTGTAAGTCCACTTAAACATCAAAGGTACATAGTTTTGTATAAAAATTGTTTAGGAAAAATCAAGAATGAGTAGTTAAAGGAGGAGGAAATATGTTCATCGATATTAATAGCACCACATGGGAATGATAAAAAAAGGTAGGATGGATATGAGAGAAAATAGAAATCAATAAGAATGGATTTGCATCAATTAAGGCACAACGAGTACATTTAGCGCATAATGTATAGCTGAAATTCAAACTGATACTATTGGAGAAGCCTAGTCGACTGGCTAACTAGGTCCTCTGACAGACCGTCATCAGGTCAGTCCCATTGGTACAGTTGGTCGGTTAAGCTAAGATAACTACTTTTGTAACTAGATAACTACATGTAAAACAATATATATAGTATGGTGAGTCATGATTCAAGCAAAGATCCATTACTTTTATACATATTATGGATCTAATATAATAGACTTGTTGTTGTTGTTCCATTTATTGTCGTATCTTCTCTTTTATAATTATATAAATGCATTATCTTCTATCTTTATGTTATTCATACTCCATGTAATCCCTTATATTACAACATCGGTTCTACTGTCAGTTGTACTATTAGGATTAGAAGATGGGTGCGCTTGTCTAAAATGATAAGCGAAGAAGATATCAAATAATGGTGGAAGCAGAAAGTGACAAATTACATTCAAACCTATGCCAAGAGAAATAAACTATCGATAGCACAAGATTGAGAAAGATTCTTTACCAAAATACACCAGAAGTTTATTGAATTCGTTCCATAGGAATTAAAGAAGATAATCGAGCACGTTAATGAAAAAAATAGACCCGATCAACGAAACACTACTAATGCATAAAATCACCAATTGTGGATGAATGAATATATATGAGTGGCTAGAAACCATATGTGACGAATTATGCGAAGAACAATCCATTGAAGAAAGGAATTCCCTATCTAACATTAAGAAAATATTCTATGACGACATCCATGACTCCTTCTTTGTTACCATACCGAAATTGTTATTCAAATTTTTGAGTGAACACAGAGTGCAACACATAGTCGAAGAGAGAATCCCATTGGAGTCAAAAGGAAGTTCAAATTGGGAACAAAATAATAAAGACAAGGAACGTTTCATTCAAGAATTCCAGTGGGAATATTTCCTCAGTAAATGAGCCAATCAGTTGACACTGTCTATGTCACCCTATAGTAGCAGGCTTGGTAATGGGGGGGCACTGACCATGTGAAAATGAGTAGAAAAATATATGAATATAGTCAACGATGAGAAATAAAGGGATGAACTTTTCAAATAATATCAGTCCACTTTGACTGAATAAAAAATATAGCTAATTATAATACATTTACTGATATTCAAAAGCTCAAAAGAGAAAAAATATCTAAGGGAAGAGAGGAAATTTCAAACATCAGGATTCTGTTGAGGGAGAAAAAAATTATGAAGAAACTAGGAGGGATATTCGAGCTACCAAAAGACATGCCTAATTCAAGGGAAATTTTACCGAAGAATGGAAAGCGTGAGGAGCCAATGCTAGTAGGAGGAGGACGGTCGATGGAACTAACCCTACAGTTGAAGAATGAAATTCTTGATAAACTAAACCCTATATCTACTATACAAAGGCTTATATCAAATGGACCTCGTGTTAGAGAATTCATCAAATATGACTTGGAGCTTCGATGGGTGGAAGTATCATTTACAGTCCTCTTGAGGAATATGGAAAAATTTTGGATCGAATGAAGATATTAATACATGAATATGGGAATTGGATAATTATGCCATAATATAGTAATAATTGTTTCAATATCTTCTACTATGAATGGCGAAGGTACCCCCTTCCAACAATATTATTGATTCAAGCGTTTGACCAGTTGTAAGCCCAACCAATCGGTGAAGCATATGTCCAATAAGTTAAGTTGTCTTGGGAGTCACAACCACTCGATATACTAAGTTAGTATTCATCTGGTAGGTCTTCAGCATTGTCATCACTTTCGTCATCGTCATCACCATCGCCTTCATCAATAAATATTCTAAGCAATAGTTAAAGTAACAATTCGAGTTTTTTTAATATGGCTTACACCACTCAAGTAAATTGTCCTATATATGATGGGGATGGAGATCCATGAAAACATTGGTTTGTATGTGAAGCATTATGGGAAGATAACATTATTTCATATGAGAATAGACAAATTAATGTTTCTAGGAGGTCTCCGTGAAAGATCATTAAGTTGGTTCATAAATTTCACTAAAAATGATCCAAAGACAATAAGAAATTAGGAAGGACTTCCTTGAATTCTTTCGAACCCAAGACAATAGACATATGGCTGCAATTTATAGCACAAAGATTTTGAATTTTTTTTGGAATATGAAAAAATATTTAATGATATCCTTAATCGAAAGTCATCCAAGATGGAAGAATGCATCTTCATCGAATGGTTTGTAGTTGGAATACTACCTCGAATTTAGATGACATTGACTATATATGAATTCAACACTTATGATGATGATCTAAAGAAGGCACAAAAATTCGAATCCAATATCGATCATTCATGTGGGTCATCTTACGGATGAGTATAATAAAAGTTAGAAATGATGCGGTTGTTGTATCCAACACCTGTTGTTAAGACATAATGATTTACGATGCACCAACTTCTCAACAGAAGGTCACACAAAATATTCTTGTTGATACAACAACTGCATACCATACTATGCTGACAAAGGATCCTTTTTGGAAGAAAGATGATACCTGCAGAAAGAACCCCTACTCTTCTATGAAGAAAGGTTAGTTGGAAACTTCAGAATTGCGCAGACATTGTATTTCTGCAATATTTACAAAAGATTTGAGACACATAACACCGATGTGGTAAAAAAAAATGTGTGGAATCTGTTGGAACACCCAGCACAACACAACTGACTATATCAAAAACTTGAAGACCAAGCATAACTAGCATGCAGTCTATCAAATCTAGAAATTGGAGAAAAATAATCAAAGACAACATGAAGATAAGCGACAAAATGATCAGCGTAACAACGAAAGATACTGAATCTATGGAGGATATCATGGTTGAGGATGCTTCAATAATAATCGTGGTCCAGGTAGATCGAGATGGTAAATTTTATTTACTGAAGAACATTTGAGTCTCGATTGTCCTTGGAAAGACATAACGTACCTCAAATTTTGTACCAAATGTGGTGTCGTAGATCATTTTCTAGGGTATTTCCCTATCATGCTTGAAAAATTTTGAATAAAAACGAATCTTAATCTCTTATTGATGTTCCTAAGAATGGCATGATTAAACATAAGAAGCTACAAATTGTTACAAGGCAATGAATAAAATTTTATCATGATAACACACAAGTAACCAAGTTTACAATAAGGAGTGTAATTACCCAAAAAGTAATCAACAAAAAGATATATTTAATGATTCCTCAAGAATTTTTCAAGAATTAGCAAAAGAAGAGGATACTAAGGATTATAAAAATAAAACATTGAATGAACTATTGCAATTACTTACAAAGGAAGTAGTTTCACATCTCATAGATTTTATGTACATTATAAAGAACGACACTAGCAATGAAAGAATCCCCAAAAATCTATGCAAATTAAGACAAAAAGAGAATATTAATATTGATCCTTTGTTCAATATAGACATCGACGAGAATCACATTTCACAAGTCATTCTCAACTTTGTATCACAAGAAAAAATTATGATAAGAGTAACATGGGAATAAATTGGTCAGACCCGGATGACATAATCAGGTATATTTATCAAACTTGCCAACCAAGTTCTCATAGAACCCATTGGTGTTTGGAAATATATGAATAAATGAATCATGGGAATTGAAGCGAATTTTGTGTTATTTTTTCAACATTAATCTAGCATATCATTAGGATCTTTAACTGAGAGAACAACAAGCACAACAATCAAACACAAGAGACAATGAACAAAGTGTTTTTCCTCGGGGAAACCATAAATGGAGAAAACTCTACAACTTCCTCAGAGATAGAATCAACACCAAAGTGAAACCCAAAAATAGTAAGACAATCTCCCTATAGCAGTAAGCTCTTTCCTCTAGCCCCAGTGTCTTTCTCTTCCTCAACTATGCGCTACACTTGAGTGTGTATGAGTTGTGTGCTAAATAGAGAGTCCATCTCTCTATTTATACTAATCCTGACATGACTAAAAACCTACTATGGCCGACTTCACTAGGTGAGTCTAATAACCCTAGTGCCCCAGAACTGCAAGGACTTTAACCCTTAGACAATAGGAGGGTTACCCACAATGACTTGACATGACTTGTTTACATTATAGATTCTCCCGATAGGAACATCGGGGCGTGACATGACACAAGAACATCCCAAAATAAACATTGGGTTACAATAGATAAGAAATACAAGTGAATACATTCTGAAGTTACAATTACATCAACACTCCCTCTTAACTAGGAAGGTATTATCTCGACACAATTTTCATCGCTAGTCTTCTTCTCTAGATCTTCTTGTCATCTGCATTATTCAAGTCTTCTTCATCTTCAAGTCTTCTTTGTCTTCAATTCATCTTCGTCTCTGGATCTAGATCGTCACTCAATCTGGATCATCATCACTGGATCTAGATAATCACTCGATCTGGATCATCATTACTAGATCTAGATCATCACTCAATCTGGATCATCTTTGGATCTGGATCATCTCTTAATCTAGATGATCTCTGCTGGATCATCAATACTAAATTTTCACAGGTGTTATCTCATGATTCTTCTCATCACAGGAATTTATACAGAGCCAGCCCTTTTTCATGCTGGATGTAGGCCTAGCCAACATGTAGGTCTTCGCCCAGCACTTACATCTGATCATGTAGGAACTAATCCTATAATCATATCAGAAAGGCAACACCCAACACTCACATTTGACCATGTGGTAACATATCCCACAACCCTATCAGAAAGGCCCATCACTTACATTTAATCAGCCAATGATCCAAGAAAGGCCCATCACTTACACTTGGCCATGCCAGGAACCAATCCTCCATGCCAAAAGGCTCCTGCACTTACATCTGATTAACCAATGATCAAAGAAAGGCACTGCACTTACATCTGATCAACCAATGATTGAAGAAAGGCACATCACTTATATCTAATTAACACATGATCGAAGAAAGGCTCAACACTTATATATGATCAACAAATGATCAAAGAAAGTCTCTACACTTACATTCAACACATACAAGGAACCAATCCATCTGCATGTTTGAAAAGGCGTGCACTCACATCTGATCTTGTAAGAACCAATCCTACCGTCATATCAAAATGGCCCCCAGTCCTAGACTGAGCTATCTGGTAACTGACCAGGCACCTCCATTCTCCAGTAGAATGGTAGTTGCCCTTACATCTGTCCTACTCGACAGAATGGATAGCACTCACATCTGACATGGAAGGAACCAATCCTCTCACCATGAAAGAATGGCTCCACCCTTATATCTGACCTACTCATCAGAATGGCTATGGATCTCAGCACTCATATCTGACATGGAAGGAACCAATCCTCTCACCATGAAAGAATGGCTCAGATCTTACATCTGACCATGGAAGGAACCAATCCTCTCACCATGTCAGAATGGCTATGGGACTCATCACTTTCCCTTGGAGGAAACCTTTATCTAGAGAACACCAAGCTTCTCCCTGAAGTACTCGAACTTCACCCTAGCCAATGGCTTTGTCAGTACATTAACTATTTGTTCCTCTGTCGCAACATACTGGAGCTTCACTACTCCCTTCTGCACCATATCCCTGATATAGTGATATTTGATCTCGATATGCTTCTACTTGTCATGGAACACTGGATTCTTTGACAACTTCACGTAACTTTGGTTTTCACAATGTATACAAGTAGCATCCATCTGGAGATCAAATAAATCAAATAGTAGCTTCTGCAGCCATACTGCCTCACAACTAGCAAAACAAGCTGTGACATACTCTGCTTCAATTGTACTTAGTGCCACACAGGATTGCTTCCTCCTAAACCAAGAGATCACACCTGATCCCATACTAAAGCAACAACCTGAAGTGATTTTCCTATCGATGGCACTGTCTGCCCAATCTAAATCAACATAACCCTCCAAGTTAATCTTCTGATTCACTTTGTACTTGATCCCATAATCAATTGTACCCCTTAGGTACCTCAGAATGTGCTTTGCAGCAATCAAGTGAACATGTCTCAGATCTGTCAAGAACTGGCTCAAGGTGTTCACAGCAAAGAAAATGTCTGGTCTCGTGTTCATCACGTACATCAAGGACCCAATCATCTAACGATACATTATGGCATCAACCGTCTCTGATGAAGCATCACTCAATAGCTTTAGGTTTGAAGCCATAGGTGTGGCCATAGCCTTCCAGTCCATCATCCCAAACCTCTTCAGGATATCTACTGCATACTTCCCTTATCCGAGGGAGATTCCATCTGCATTCTGCCACACCTCCATACCTAGAAAATAATGCATCATACCCAAGTCCTTCATTTCAAACTCGGCAGCAAGATTTCTCTTCATATCAGCAATCAACCCATCCATACCTATTACAAAAAGATCAACTACATATAGTAGAAGCATCACTGGGTTTCCATCTTCATCCTTGTATTAAGGGTTGGAATCTGCTTTACTCTTGGTAAAGCCCAAACTGGATAGAAAGCTATCAATTCTATCATACCATGTCTTGGGTTCCTGTTCCAAACTGTACAGGGCTTTCTTCAATCTGCACACATGAGACCCTCTGTCATGTGTCTCAAAACCGAGTGGCTATTCTAAATACACTTCCTCTTCCACTACACCATTCAAGAAAGTAGTCTTGACATCCATTTGGTGTATCTTCCATTTCATTACTGTAGCCAATGCAAGTATTGTTCTCATGGAAGTGTATCTGGCCACAAGAGCAAAGGTTTCTTCATAATCTATTCCTTCCTTCTATGAGAAGCCATGAGACACAAATCTTGCCTTATATTTTTCAATGCTACCATCTGTAGCATGCTTGATCTTGTAGATACATTTGGAAGTTACAACTGACTTCCCTTCTGGTCTTGAGACAACATCCCAAACATCATTCTTCATGATCTATTGATACTCTTCGATCATAGCATCCTTCCATTCTTTCCGTTATGTCGCTTCTTCATAGTTGGAAGGTTCTCTATTGATAACATCACATAGTAAAGCTACATATCCGGAACAAGATTTGGTTCTCTTTCTGTCTCTGTGATTCTCTTTTGGAGCCCCATATCTTTCTGTACCTTGGACAATTTCTCATACCCAAGCAGGTTTCCTCTTGATAGGATTCTTCTCCTAAGGTGGATCTACAGGTCTTTGTGGTTCTTCAAATTCTTGATCTTCTTCTTGAATTTCTTCATTCATGGTTGTATCATGAATTCTGGGTGCTTCTACTTCTTCAGCATATTCAGCAGGTATCTTTCTAGATTTGTTGTAAGCTGTGTCTTCATCAAATGTTACATCCCTTCTGGAGTCGATATTCTTGTATCCTGGGAAGTATATTCTATAAGCCTTCGAGCTTCGAGAGTATCCCACAAATATACCCTTCTTTCCTGAAGGATCTAGTTTTTTTATCTTTTCTTTTGGTATGTGTATGTACACTGGACAGCCGAATATTCTCAGATGGATGACTTATGGTTTCTTACCGGAGAAGACTTCTTCAGGAGTCTTGTTCTTGAGTACTCTATGTGGAGTACGGTTCTATACATACACCACTGTTCTAGCTTCTTCTGCCCATAGATGCATAGGAAGATCTTGATCATGAAGCATTGCTCTTCTAGCTTCCATGGTGGTTCTATTCTTCCTTTATGCAACTACATTCTATTGTGGATTGTAAGGAGTGGACAACTCCCTCTTAATCCCTGATTCTTTGCATAAATCTTTGAATTCATTTGATGTGAATTCTCCGCCATTATTTGATTGAAAGGTCTTGATATTTTTTTCTGTGTGATTCTCGATCAAGGCTTTGAATTCCTTGAACTTGCTGAAAACTACATCTTTGTTCTTCGTGAAGTAAATCCATGTCTTCCTAGAAAATTCATCAATAAAAGAAACATAATATACATACCCTCTTAGTGAGCTTGATGACATTGGTCCGCATACATCGGAATGGATGATTTCCAAGATTCCTCTTTCCTTGCTCTTGCTACTTGGAAATGTCTTCTTTGTATTCTTTCCTTTAGTACATCCTTTGTAGACCCCTTCATGTTTTGTTTGACTTTTTGAAAGACCTTCGACATCTTTGCTTGCTAGTGGTAGTGCTCTGTAATGCACATGTGCAAGCCTTCTAAGCCAAAGTTCATTTGGCTTTACTATGTCATGGACCATAGCTTGTTCTGGATGGCCCTTCAGCTTGTATAAGCCTCCTTCTTGTTCTCCAATCACTATTGCATCATCAATAGTCTTTCCTCTTGGCCACATGATTACTTGGCCATCTACAAATGCAACCCTCATACCTTTTGCATCCAATTCTGATATGGATAGAATATTCTTCTTCAATCCTGGTACAAACAAGACATCTTTCATTTTTTTTTTAAATCCGGAGTCTAGCTTGTAGGAGGATTCACCACTACCTTTTATGGGATATTGGTAGTCATCCCCAAGCTTCACCTTATGGGGCAAGCTATGTTCGGATAATTTCTCAAAGGATTCCTTGAAACCTATCATGTACTTGGAAGCCCCACTGTCAATAAGCCAATCTTTGCTTCCATGTGTGACAGTTCCTATGAGAGCGGAGATCAAAACATATTCATCTTCACTTTCTTGTTTTACTCTCTTCCTAGGAGGATCATCATCCTCAGCGGTGTGAGCATGATGTCTTATTTTGGAGTTCCTCTTCTTCTTGGATCCATTCTTATTCTTGGGATAGTTTTTAGCAAAGTGTCCTATTTCATCGCATGTATAACATCTGAGTCTCGATGGATCCCTTCTCATAAAGATAATTTTCTGATGAGAATGCTTACCTTGGTGATGATGACTTTCTCTTCTTCATTTCTTGGAGTGTACTGTGAGAACTTGATCTTCACTTCCCATCTTTTCTTCTCAAGTAGCTATCTAAGCTTCTTCTTGAGAGCATTCTTCTCACAGTCTACTGAACTTGACCAACTTCTTTCTAGCACATATTCCTTGGATGAAAGAATCCCATGAGCTAGGGAGGCCATTCAATGTTGTCATCACAATTTCTGCATTCTCCACTTCTTCATCTATAACTTCTAGTTGTTCTTTGATCTGGGAGACCCTTGTGAATTATGACTAGATGGTCTCCTCATTCTGGATCTTGACATTCTTCAACTGGTTCCTTAAAGTCATCTTCGGATTGATTTTCTTCCCTTTAAACAATTTGGTTAGGGCATCAAACATGGCTTTAGGTGTCTTGAGAGAGGACACCTGTGGAATGAGGTGATCCTTGATATAATCAGAAAATATCCTCTTTTCCATAACCAACTTCTTCTTATGTAAGGCCTTGGCCTCATCTCCCTCTGGAACTGGAACCTCCTCCTGGATATAGGAGTCCAACTCATTTTCTTCCAGGACCAGGGAGATCCTATACTTCCAAGATCAGAAGTTATCATCTCCCTCAAGATTTTCATCAATCTTGGTATGATGAGACATCTTAACTGAAAACCTCAAATGGAAATACAAAATATTTAGATCTTACTAGGTCAAGATGTCAGATATAGATTTGAAGCTGAAATCCTGTAGTACTGGTTCAGGAGCAGATTAGGGTTTTGATTTTCCAGAGTTCTGTCCAACCAAATGCTTTGAAATTGATCCCTAACTTCAATTTTGGGGAGGATATCAATTTAGGCCCGGGCTCACTAAAAAATTCCTCTTGTGTGAAAAACCCTAATTTCCAACAGCAGTGTCGGGTCCAAAACTGAAAAACCTCATAATTAGATTATGCTTCGATCGAAAGATGTGCCATAGGGAGGAGAGTTATTCCACCTTACTTTTGCTGAAAATATGTGGAGAGAGATCCACAAAATAGGAATCCTTAGTTCCCGTAGTTGCACAGTGTCTTCTTCTCAGGTTAGCTCTAATACCATGTTAGTTTTTCAACATTAAGCTAGCATATCATTAGGATCTTCATCTGAGAGAACAACAAGCACAGAAATCAAACACAAGAGACAATGAACACAGTTTTTTTCCTCGAGTAAACCATAAATGGAGAAAACCCCGCAACTTCCTCAGTGATAGAATCGACACCAAAGTGAAACCCAAAAAAAGTAAGACAATCTCCCAACAGCAGTAAGCTCTTTCCTCTAGCCCTGGTGTCTTTCTCTTCCACAACTATGCGCTACACTTGAGTGTGTATGAGTTGTGTGCTAAATAGAGAGTCTAGCTCTCTATTTATACTAATCCCGACATGACTAAAACCCTACTAGGGCCAACTTCACTAGGTGAGTCTAATAACCCTAGTGCCCCAGAACTGCAGGGACTTTAACCCTTAGACAATAGGAGGGTTACCCATAATGAATTGACATGACTTGTTTACATTATAGATTCTCCTGATAGGAACATCAGGGCATGACATGACACAAGAACATCCTGGAATAAACATTGGGTTACAATAGATAAGAAATACAAGTGAATACATTTCGAAGTTAAAATTACATCAACATTTTGAATCTGAAATCATTGACCCACAATATCGAACAAACTATTTTCCTTCTTTAGTCGGTCGACCATGGGGAAGCAAAATGAAAGAATTTATTTCAATAGAAAAAGACGGAATAAAAATCAAATATAATAGAAAGAAAGTAATCGTTCCAATATACCCATCAAGAGAAAATTAGTGGGATGAGCTAGATGATCAAGGGGGGTATATAAGAAGACACTATAAAATAATGGACAATAATGAATATTCTGTAGAACCAAATGATAATGGAAAAATTCACCTAATATCTCCCATGTCATTCTATAATAATTCTGACATCGACTTATATGAATCGCAGGTAGAAAACTATGAAATGCGCAGACGATACTGATGGTCGATTCAAGCCATTCCTTGTCAGGAAAATAAAAATTGTCTTGCAATTTTTGTAATCCAAAAAATATTCGAGAGAAACATAATACAATATCTAACTCTAGTAACGATGAAAGTGGAGCGGACTATTTTGTTGTGACTACACTATAAAGAACAATATTCCCCTATAATGCACTTTGAACAAGTATCTAAAAATGTTTTAGGACAAGGAATATTACAAAGTCTAGTAGAATTCTTCATTGGGAAAGCAAATAGATGGTGGGAGACATATAAGTTGTAAATGCACACATGGAGAACTTCTTCAAATTATTTTATTGAAATATTTTAAGGGAAAAAGTTGATAGCAGAAGCTCGAATCCCAAAACTTGTACAATGTTTGGGCACGTATATCCTTATAGATAGATGTAAACAAGAATGGACAATATTGGGATACAAAGACGAGAAAATATGGCCACATTTTTTTCCTTCTACATTAGAATATCTTGCTAGAAAGTTGTTTAAGATGGAGGAGGAAAGAGTTGGAAATTTTACGTGGCAAGAAATAAAAGAAAATTTCACACAATACTTTTCATTCTCACCAATGAAAGATTGCATTAAGGAAGAAATTAAATAAATTACGAAATTCATACAGGCAACAGATACTAACATGTTGACCAAAAATCCCATAGACTTGAGTCGATATGCAACAACATTATTACCAAACTAGCTCAGTTCTTAACACGACTAGAACTTGAAAATGATACAATTTTTGGCAAAAGATTTTTCTCGAAAACAGACCATCCGTCGATAAGAAATCTATCAAATTTATAATGAAAGTAGCTTTAGAAGACAACGTTGATCGAGAAATATTATAGAAAAATAATTTCCTCTTACCTTTACAGATGTCAAAGAAGGAGATCAGAAAATCGATGAAGCAAGGGCACCAAAATTGATGGATGCAAAAATCAAGTTCAAAGAACACTAGTACAAAATGAGAGATAAGCGACGAGGTGACACACACAAAAAATTTGCCGTGGTTTTCTCAAGGGATAAATAACCAAAATTGAGAAATTTTAAGTGAGCTAACTAAAAATCACCAAGATAAATGACCAATTTGGTCATGGAATAATAAACAAATTAAAAATAACCAAGCTAAATGACCAATTTGGTCACGGGATCAGATTGAAACTAAAAATGACCACACAACAATTGGTCATTTATTTGGTCATTTTTAGTTGCACCACTCTGACAATGGAAAATTACTATTTCGACAATAAATTTGTACAATTTACTAAATTTTAACACTGCAGATGAATCCATCTGCAGTGTTAAAATTTAGTAAATAGGGGTCTCTAAATCCATTTGTAGTGTTAAAATTTAGTACACTGTAACATTGTAGATGGATTCATATAATATCGAGTTCAATTTTCTTATCATGTCCATATTTTTTTTGTAAGAAAACCAATGTTGTTTAATAACCCTATCATCATTCTATTAAATTTTCTACAAATTAATGTTATATTTTGCATCAATGCGTGATGCATACTTCCTGCAACCGTCCTATAATATCATTAATTTTGATTATTGTCCATCCCCTAGTTGTTGCATGGTACTAGTGTTCAAATATATTATAAGATCATGAACTACATTATTAGCTATCTCATAATACCAATATAATTAAATTGTGTTCAATCTAATTACTATTTCTTGGGAAGATGATGATCATGCCCAAAAAATATAATATATATTATATATATTATAAACAACAATTGACACCAAATTTGCTTATAAATATGACAATAAAGCATGACCTTGATGATGTTGAACAATCTCATATTCATTAATATCTCTTATTTTAAATTTTAAATTTTATGTCATAAAAGGGTTTTAATGATGATTCTTTTATCTAATACACAATTTTGAAGAATAATTTTTAAAATAAAGTATATATTCAAAATAATAAAAAGAATGTTTCTTTAATTTTTTTAGTTTGATCTCATATGAGGGTAAAGATGATTTTTTCATCTCATACACAATTTTGGAGAATAGTTTTTAAACTAAAAGTATATATTCAAAATGATATTTTTACGCCATAAGTCATTTTCTTTTTGAAGAGTACTGTTATGTTTTTTTGAATCCTATGGAGGAATCTTGGTTGTTGGATATTTTGTTAGATGACCATCAAGATGTCGTTAACCGTATGATACCACTTAGCATGGAACTCATATCTCTCCACGACTACCTTGCAGTAACCTTTGGTGTAACATCCTCGACCCTCCGACCGATGAAGAGGACGCTGCCATGCCATTAACCATCAGGGAAAAACAACCCCCATGAACATGGACATACATAAAACCGAAATGCTTGAACATAAAACATGCTAAGATACATAATCATTCACATACACAGTGGAAGAAAACATACATTCATTCATTCAACATGTTCATTATAATTCATTAACAGTAAATATGGTTGCAGAAACGAAATGGTCAAGAATGCTTATCTTATAAAGAACTTGTCCCACAACCAGCTACGTCACTGCAATGTTCCACCCAACCATAGGCCAGTGTGCTCCTTAATCTCTCAGCAACACTGCCACCTTCGAGTTGGGCATGATTCCCCAAGGAATAAGGAACAAGCAGGCTTACGCATAGCCAAGGATACACAAAACAGCCAAGCCAACACAGGTGGGTTTATCAGGCCATCAAGGTGCTAGGAAAAGCTAAATACTAAGCTGGTGAGCTCATTGAAGAGCTAATGACGCCTACACCAAAACTAGCCTGACTTCTAGGACACCCACACACACCGAACACAAGGAAATCAGTCCCTTCTCTGCTACACAATCCCTCAGATCCTGACTTCCCTTCCAGTGCTATTCAGGGGTTGTGGAGAAGAAATATATCCCTCTAGCTCTGTTTGTGTGGCTCCCAAACACACCAGGTTTATCAAGCCAACCATGCCTTCATTCCCACTCCAACATAGTCCAAGACCAACCACTGCATACACACAACAAACAAGCAATTCACATCTTTGACTGGGGAATTCAATTCCTAAGTTGTTCTTGGCCCTATCTTGGCCAAAACGACTCAATGGGATTCCACAGCAACCCACAAACTTAAATAAACCCACAGCACACAAACTCGTGGGGAAAACAATAGCCTGATCTCAACATTGAAGCAACGGGAATACACAGCCCAAACATGAATGGATCATTCACAAGAGCAAAATCGTGGATGACAGAAACAGCTTCCCTAGCTCTTTGCGTGAGGAAGATGATGGATAAAATCCTGTGTGTGCCGATGAGTAGAACCACTGTCCTCATGTGAGGATGGAAAACAATGGAATAATGCAGTCATTTCCTTTCTGCCCACGTGAAGTGAAAGAGTCTGCTGGTGGAGTGTGCGTGTGGGAAAGGACTAACAGTCCTGCCACACACCACTGCCCAGCAATAACTGCCCTAACTAACAATAGAATTTTAATGTGGTAGTTAACTGATGAGACAAGGATCGGTGAGAAAGTCAAAAGGGTTTAACAGTTGACACATGGATTTTTCCCATAGGTTCAAAGTTTAATAATTCCCCCTCCTTATCCTTAGGAAAATCATGCCCTTTTCATCATGGTTACATTAACATAGCTGGTTGGGGTTCATTTTAATTAAAGTGCATATTTACATGATGTCGAAACTAATATGTGCTGGATAGCACGATATACCATCGGCAACGATTTCAATCACTGAAACATAAAACAACCAAATCGATGGTGGGGCTTTTTCCTTTAGCTCCACCCCATGATTCATTTACAATATATACATCATATACATTTAATGCAAATGGGGTCAAAACCAGGGTGTTACATTTGGGATCAAAATCATGAAACTATTGTGATTTCATTGGTAAGGAGGAGACTACTAATCTATATGCAATATAGATTCATATTAAAAAGAACAAACCCTAGAGATAATTTTTTTTTTGTATTGTCATCATGTTGATCCATTCAATCTAGCTATAGAAAAACCTTACCAAATTTTTTTAATTTGCAGTAGGATGCATATGTTGATGTAATTGTAACTTCAGAATGTATTCACTTGTATTTCTTATCTGTTGTAACTCGGTGTTTATTTCAAGATATTCTTATGTCATGTCATGCCCCGATGTTCCGATTGGGAAGATCTATAATGTAAACAAGTCATGTCAAGTCATTATGGGTAACCCTCCTATTGTCTAAGGGTTAAAGTCCCCGCAATTCCAGGGCACTAGGGTTATTAGACTCACCTAGTGAAGTCAGCCCTAGTGGGGTTTTAGTCATGTTGAGAACTAGTATAAATAGAGAGGTGACCTCTCTATTTATCACCCACTCAATTGTAGTGCACAGCTGAGGAAGAGAAAGACACTGGGGCAAGAAAGAAAGAGGTTACTGTTGTCGGGAGATCATCTTATTGTTTTGGGGTTTTACCTTTTGTGTTGAATCTATCTCTGAGGAAGTTGTGGGGTTTTCTCCATTTATGGTTTCCCCAAGGAAAAAAAATGTGTTCATTGTCTCTTGTGTTTGATTGCTGTACTTGTTGTTCTCTCGGTTAAAGATCATAACATAATGCTAGCTTGAATGATTAAAAACTAACATGGTATCAAACCTAACCTAATAAGAAGAAACTGTGCAGCTACGGAAACTAAGGCTTCCTACTTTGTGGATCTCTCTCCACATATTTTCAGAAAAAGAAGGTTGGAATAACTCTCCTCCCTAGGGTGCATCTTTTTGTCGAAGCAGAATCCAATTATGAGGTTTTTCAGTTTTGGACTCGACACTACTACCGAAAATTAAGGCTTTTCACAGAAGAGGAATTTTTTAGTGAGCCCAGGCCTGGATTGATCTCCTCCCTAAAATCGAAGTTAGGGATCAAATTCAAAGCAATTGGTCAAACAGAACTCCAGAAAAGAAAAAACCTAATTTTCTCCTAAACCAACTCTGCAGGATTTCAGCTCCAAATCCAGATCCGACATCTTGACCTGGTAAGATATATATCTTTTGTATTTACATTTGAGGTTCTTAGTTAAGATGTCTCATCATACCAAGCTTGATGAAAATCTTGAAGGAGCTGATAACTTTTGAGCTTGGAAGTATAGGATCTCCCTGGTCCTTGAAGAAAACTAGTTGGACTCCTATATCAATGAGGAGGTTCCAGTTCTAGAGGGAGATGAGGAAAAGACCTTACATAAGAAGAAGTTGGTTATGGTAAAGAGGATCATTTTTGATTATATCAAGGATCACCTCATACCACAGGTGTCCTCCCTAAAGAAACCTAAAGCTATGTTTAATTCCCTAACCAAATTTTTTGAAGGGAAGAACATAAACCCGAAGATGACTCTGAGAAACCAACTGAAGAATGTGAAGATTCAGAATGCAGAAACAATCCAGTCTTACTTCACAATATTTTCTCAGATCAAGGAACAACTGGAAGCAATAGATGAAGAAGTGGAAAATGCAGAGATTGTGATGACTACCTTAAATGGTCTCCCTAGATCACGAGATTCCTTTATTCAAGGGATCTGTGTTAGAAAGAAGTTAGTTCAGCAGACTATGGGAAGAGTGCTCTCAAGAAGAAGCTCCGATAGCATCTCGAGAAGAGAATATGGGAAGTGAAGATCAAGCTCTCATGGTACACTCCAAGTCAACCAAAAGAAGATCTCATCACTCGAGAGGTAAGCACTCTCACAAAGATAACACTAGAAAATATTTGTCTAAAATCAGATGTTATACATGTGATGAAGTGGGACACTATGCAAGAAATTGTCCTAAGAGACAAAATAAGAAAAAGAGCAACAAAAGAAGACACCATGATCATGTTGTAGAGGATGATGAACCATCCAAGAAAAGAACCAGATATGAAAGTGAAGATTCTTCAAGCGAGGATGAATATGTTTTGATTTCCGCTCTCACAGGAAACATTACTCATGGAAGCAATGATTGGCTCATAGATAGTGGGGATTCCAAACATATGATAGGATTCAAGGAATCCTTTGTGAGACTATCAGAACATGAATCACCTCACAAGGTGAAACTAGGAGATGACTACCAATATCCAATAAAAGGTAGCGGGGAATCATCCTATAGGTTAGAATCTGGAAAGTCTATGACAATGAAGGAAGTATTGTTTGTACCGGGACTCAAGAAGGACCTCCTCTCCATATCTACATTAGATGCAAAAGTAATGAGAGTTGCATTCATAGATGGTCAAGTCATCATCTGGCCAAAAGGAAATACTATCGATGATGCGGTGGTGATTGGAGAACAAGAAGGAGGACTATACAAATTGAAGGGCCATCCAAAACAAGCCTTGGTCCATGACACAGTAGAGCCAAATGAACTTTGGCATAGAAGGCTTGCACATGTTCATTATAGAGCACTACCTCTTGCAAGCAAATTTGTTGAAGGTTTCTAGAAATCCAAGCAAAACATGATGGGGTCTGCAAAGGATGTGCAAAAGGAAAGAATACAAAGAAGACATTTCCAAGTAGCGAAAGCAAGGAAAAAGGAATCTTGGAAATCATCCACTCCAATGTATGCGGTCCTATGTCATTGTTATGGAGAGAAATTCATATGGCTTGGGGTACCACAACAGACAACTTGACTCCAGAAATCAATCCTTTCCAATATTTAATAGAAAGTAAATGTATAACACTAAAGGATCAGACCTCACACCTTATTCCGGACGATTGAAGTAGATCCCCGTTGAGCTTTCCAACTTCAGCTTGAATTGATAAATTACTTCCTCAACAACAAGTAAGCAATACACACATACTATGTATCATGGTGTTAGATCTATTCTAGCATATATAATCAACAATGTATAAGCATTTGAAATCATTCCATGGATAAAATATTCACTAAAACATACATTATTGGACAGGAAAAAATATTTCTATTAATATAAAATTAGAGATTACAATGGATACAACCTCTGTCAGCACGTCTGCGAATAGGAGAAACTGAATCCCCCACTTGGGCCTCCACCACTTCAATCCTCCATCTCTTGATAGCAAGCTCACTAGCAAAAGGAAAGCTTGGGAAGAACATAAAAGTGCTCCAAGGGACAAAGGGATGCAGACTCAAGCACAAGTTCTGCCAACAATGGACTATAGTTTCTTTGCTTTCAATTCTCTCATATGCCTTCAATGTATCATAGAGTTCCTTATATAGCTTTTCGAATGGGTAATGAAAGGTCGAATCCAAGTGATCTCAAGGAATAGGGAAGGCCAGGAGTCAAGTGAGTCAGATCCATGTCAAGGAAAACTCCAAAAGGATTTGGATTTTGTACACATCCTAATGTATGCGGTTTTAGTGGTCAAACCCACGTATATACGCGATTAGGGGTTTAAAAGTCGCATGTATCATTTTTCACATGTTTTTAGGGATGGTTAAGGAAACATCAAAGGACAAAAAATGGTCCAAGCGGTCCAAGGATGCTGCAGAGGGATAGGGGAAAGGCCATACAAGTGTGATTCACCTGGAGTGGTAAAATCAGCTATAACAGATGCCCCCTAATGTGTGAGGTCAGAGGGGTCATACGATGGCCGAAATACATTATAATTCCATCCCAGAAGTGGAGTGATGAAGAATCCCAAATGGAATACCAGCCACCCAATCAGCATAGTACAATGATACAACTCTGCAGATAACTGCAAATACATATAGCAATCTCAGATACATAAGAGTACAATGGCCATGAATAGGCATGATACAAGATATCACATAAGTGGTCATCGCCACGTACAATATACATAGATCAGAAACGTACAATATACATAGATCAAAATCTCCATGATGAAGATATACAAAGGACCATGATCTCCATAATGGCTGAAGATATATAACAGATCAAGATCTCCATAGTGGCTGTAAATGTCTGACCTATACTGAAATCAAGTCATGAGAGCTAAAATATCATGAACACTGGCACGATTAAGGAGGTAGCATATAAGAGATTCCACCAGTCTGGAAGGTCTTCTACACAAACCGCTACGAGTACATGTCCTACTATGTGAATAGAGGTGTCGAGGTCAAACATAGTAGTCCATCGTCTGATTACCGGTCATTGATGTATACCGTTAACAGACACAATATCACCCACTGATAATGAAAATGGGAATCAAGGTACTAGAGTGCAAACTAACAAGTGTGAATAAATGTGTTGAGGTCGAACACTTGAGAGGATCCATCAATCAGGGGACATTGATGTATTCCCAAAGACTGTCGATGGTGAGAGAACCTGCCACTGATGACTGCAAGTCTCAAGGCACTCAAACTAACTCTAGATTCCAATCCCAGAATAAATGATCTAAATTTGATGGGATGAAATCCATTGGAAGGAAGGCATTAAGGCATCCCCCATCATCCAACATGAGGTACTCAGCAAAGCTGTATAATGTGGAAGGACTCGATCATAAGGTGCACGAACCAGTAACTGTACTGGGAATGGCTGACATGCAAAGTAATTATAACTAAGGAATGGCCAAATCAGGCTTCAACTTCCTTCGAACAAGAGCATAACGGCATATGGTGACTGAATAACAACAGCATATACTCGATATACAAACTGGGACATCTCTGTGACACAGAAGGCATCGAAAAAGGCTCCATAGGGACTGGAAGCTTAACCAGTTGGTAGAGATAAACTCAAATAAATGAGTACAGCTCCTAAAGTCAAACTATAAACCCAACCAATGGATGTGATATACAGTGCCCTATTCGAAGGCGACACAACTCGACAGCTACCAAAGATAACATCTTTCCTTGTCCGGATTTTTGGTTTTTTTATTTTTCTTTTTGGACTTTTTCAAATATTTAAAAAGCTTGAAAAAGAATAAAATTGCTTTATAGTTACATACTAGGAGGAGACGAGTGTCATAAGGGAAAAAAAACTAGTTCCAAGCAGTGGAACATACCTATGCTCAATGCAAGGATACATGTATAGGATATCGACACTCGAGGGAAAATCCTCTCCCGGTAAAAAGGGAATCAAGCTGCAAAGGATATAAAAAATGGCTCTACATGGCTAGACGTGACACAAGCTCGGGCTATATGGCTGAAATGCAATGTCAGCGAAGCCGGCATAAAGCTCAATAAGGAAAGCAAAGCTCATGATAATGCATTCACAACTTGACATGAGGGAGTCCTAAGGGAAATAGGCCAGCAAAAGATCAAGAGGATTATGAGGCTCTTGCGAAATGTCATGGCAGTACTATACAATGGACTTCCACACCCTAAAGGAGAAAAATTCAGCATGGGCACCAAATGAAAATAAGGTGCTAACTAGGGTACCCATGTAAGATGAATCTCTACCACTCATATCATGCCACTTCTAAAACAACAAGAAGGTTCTGTGACATAATAGAGTGGTTTCGTACCTAAGGTCATGATGAAATGGTCATAAGGTCATGCAAAATGCAAACGGTGATGAAACCTAACCTATATGCTATTTAAGACATGATACCTGAGATCGGAACGAATGGGTCAATCCAATGGCTGAAATGGCACTAAAAAAGGCCTCCTATATCATGAGTTAGGTAAAAAACGGTCCAAAATGATTAGAAATAGTCGAAACTATAGGAAAGGGGATAAAAATTTTCAAAAATTTGAAAAATTTCTATAAATAGTAAACAATTCAAAATATTATAAAACATTTGAAATTTTTACCCATTTAAGATCATATTTTCAACAGCCAATTCCAGGAGATCCAGCTAGCAGAATCCACTATTGTTTCTTCCAGGTACTTACCCATGCTCTTCTCTTCCATTTCAATGCAATTTTTATCAAATTCCATGGTCATTTGAGGTTTCTAGGACATTCTAAAAAAGGCGCTGCGGCCCATGCAAAAATCGAGGGTTTTTCTGTGTATAGGGATGGATATACGCAGAAAATGCCCCCAAACCCGCATACATACGCGACTGTTCGGAAAATAGTCGCGTATGTGGTCGCGCATGGGATTTTCTAAGTAATCTAATGGGTAAATTTGCAATTTATTATGCAGGATGGTCCTAGAGTGGAGAGAGCGTGAACATGGTGAGGTAGAGGAGGCAGTAAGGGCCGATCTAATGGCTCAACAAGCTCTACGTGCATGTGGACTCTATAATTTTTGGTGTCTTAGTGGTTTGAGGGCCAAACCAAGACCACTACAAATGCTGGTGGATTATTGGGATCCAGACTCTGAGTCCTTCCAGATAGATGGGATGTCCCTCACTATAGAGGTGGACATATACTTCATTACAGGGCTTTCTCGATGGGGGGAAATAGTGAACCTTCATTCTCATGGTGGGCCAGCAGGTGGCCTGACTATCGATGAGTACATCGCAGTGTACTGCTATCCAGACACAGAGAAGGTGGGGAGTCGGGTCCCTACCAATGCTATATAGGTGCTAGGCCTAAAGGCCATACTATTGACATTGGGTAGGATAGCAAGCTTGGCATCACTCCACCAGGCCTCACGGCCTCTAATGTTCTATGCAGTGGAGTGCATGAGACCCACGATCTATGATTGGATCACTACACTACTGAGCAACATGAAACATCGGCTCAGTGAGTGTAAGGTGGCTAGAGTGCAGAACTTTGGGTTCAGTAGTATACTGAGCACATTTTTCTTCGAGCGTGTTCCAGGATTGAGCCCCAGAGTTGACGCTCCTCTTCACAGGGTTTGAGATACGGCCCAATGGCGTTGGGTAGATGCGATGCGCAGACTGCGGGGAGGTAGGGTGTCCAACCCCTATCCAGTTGATTTATTTCTGTGGTGGCGGCGATAGATAGTTGCCATCGATGACTACCCCTATGCGGGGATAGATTTATGGGGAGACCCAGACATGCCACTACCACCAGGATCATCATATGGTGATATAGGTAACGAATCTCGACCCTCGTTTTAAATTTTTTGAGTTATTTAATTTTTTTGTGTTTTATGATTATATGGAATCAAAAGACATATTTTTGCATGACAATACATAGTGACATCTACCATTTTTGTGCAGATGTGGGACCACGGCGGCCGGAAGGCTTCCCTCATCATAGACGGAGGGGAAGAGGAGATGATATCACGGGTGTGGATGTGGAGCGGACACTCCAGAGCATTCATACCAATTTTGTGAGGTTGACACATAGGGTTCCCAAGGCACAAGTCGAGGACTTGCCTGAGGCTATGCAGCGCCAGGTGGTGGGTGTACCACAAGCATGGGTGCAATTATTCCGACGGCTAGCTAGAGCCGTAGTGACCTTCCATGATCACAACCCCCCTCCTCCTCCACAGGATTAGATACCTGGGAGTCTATACATTTTGTACTACCGTGTATTATATGTTGGTGGCTCGAGAGCCCCATTTTTGTATCATGACACTATGTATTACCACATTTTGGATGTTATATAAAAAGTTTTATGGTGATCAGTTTATTTATTTACATGTGTAAAAATTGTGTTTGTGATGAATTTAATGTGTATGAAACAAATGCCAATATAACACGTAGTTAGCATATGAGTCAGCAACTTGATTATTAATTCTTGAAATGTGTATGTATGTTATATTGTCAAATTTTCGTTCTAATAATCTCACACGTAAGAATCTTCTTAATAACGTCGGATCTCTAACATGGTACAAACCATTAAGCTATGACACTACTAACTCCGAATCAAGACGTACCTCAAGAGAGAGAATGCCATTTAAAATGGCATCCCATAGAAGATGAATAACGGCACTATATTCAGCAACATTGTTGGAATATGGCCACAAACATATGCCTCCTAAAGACAGTACCTGACCCATAGGAGTATAAATCACCCAAGCAGTAGAGGCTGAGTGTTGAGTGTGATGGCTCGCACCATCTGTGAATCCTATGTAGGTGGAAGGTTCCATTGACATCTGCCAAAAGAACCGGAAACTAATCACAAACCCGATCACTATAAGAAAAAGACCTAACTATACAAAACTGTACAATAATATACAATAACCAGCCTTGGATGAGAATCATGCATAGTACTTCTTGAGATAGAGCCCATTTCTAGGCTTTGCCAATGTCATTCCCTTGTAATCCACTAACTCATAAGCACCCTTCTCTAACACATGTTTGACCACGTAAGGACCCCTCCACATGGGATTAAATTTTCTTGCCCCCAAGGGTTCTCTCGGTTGATCCAACAAAAGGACCAAGTCTCCCTCACTAAACCTCCTTGGACGGACAGACTTATCATACTGGACCTTTGCGCGATTTTTATTTACTTCTAGAGCCACCAAGGCATCCCGACACTGCTCATCCAAGGTGGACCAAACACTCCTCCAATGGTGAATTGTTTGGTAAGAGTTCTACATATAGCTTTAAAGAAGGAATCTCGCATTCAACCAGCAATATCGACTCCACTCCATGTACAAGTTGATATGGAGAAAAACCCATGGCAGTCTTAACAGCGGTTCTATATGCGCACAAAGCAGGATATAACATGATGTGCCAATTATTCTTGCTTTGTGCGATGATTCATTGGAGAATGGATTTGAGTGATTTATTCACTGCTTCCACCTGTCCATTTGCTTGAGGGTAGTAAGAGGAGGAATGCTCTTGATTTGTACCCTAACTTTGATGCCAACTCTTCCATCATACGGTTCTGAAAGTGCGAGCCATGGTCAGTGACAAGCTCTTTCAGAATTTCGAACCGAGTAAAAATATGGTTGAATACGAAGTGGGTGGCTGTCTCACCATCGGATTTAATTGTAGGCATAGCCTTAGCCCATTTTGTGAATTAATCAACAGCCACTATGATATGATTATGCCCCCCAGCCGAAGCTGGGTTGCAATCCATAAAATCAATCCCCCACTTAGTGAAGGGACCGGCAGTGATAATGGGATGTAACGGGGCAGGTTTCGAGTGCATATTATGTGCAAACACCTGGTAAGGGTGGCACCTCTTGACTGCATCTAAACAATCCTTAAATATTGATGGCCAGAAATAACCCGCTCTTAAGATTTTTTGGGCTGTAGAAAGCCCAGATAAATGACCACCACATGCCCCTCCGTGGGAATCATTTAGCACTACCTCATCCTCATCATGATTCAAACAACAACACAAAATGGAATCTACCCCATGGTGGTATAAAGTGTTATCCACTATGAGGTAATTCTTAGACACGTGACATAATCGTCGTCGTTCATCCTATGAGAGGTGAGTAGGGGTCTTCAATGTTTGTAGATATATAATGATATCTCCATACCATGGGTCTAAAGTTGATATTAAGAAGATGTGCTCATCAACAAACGTATCTTTACAAACCAACTCTTGGGCCTCGCTTGGGAAATCTGATATAAGCTCTGCAAAAATTAACGATTTCTTCAATTTTGCCGAAACAAATTCAAGATCGAATTCCTGCAAGATGAAAATCCATCGATTATATTTTTACCCAATCATCCTTTGAGTGAGGACGAATTGAAATGGATTGACATGGGCTACAACCAAGGTCTGGCGAAGGAGAATATAATGTCTCAACCATTGAGCCGCATGTACAGTAGCTAAAGCAAGCTTCTCGACATGAGAATAATGAATCTCTGCATCAATAAGGTTCCAGCTCAAATAGTATATGACATGCTCTTGGAGCTCCTCATCCTCTTGAACCAAAACCATACCAATCGTCTCCATGGGCGTGGCCACATAAAGTAGAAAATCATGGCTATAGTCTAGGGGACTAATCATTGGGGCTGATGCTAGGGCTCGCTTGAGTGCATCAAAGGACTCCTAGGCTCGCTCATAACGGTGGTCTCCTTCAAAAGACGCATGAAGCCTCTAGTCAAATTGGAAAAATTGACAACAAATCTCCGTAAGAATTTTGCCATGCCTTGCAAACATTGAAGATGATGAATATTTTTCGGGAGAGACAACTGAAGTATTGCCTCAACCTTCAAAGGGTCGACTCTTATACCCTCTTTAGAAACGATGAATCCTAACAAACGACTTGACTTCACACAAAAGATGCACTTATGAGGATTTAACCTAACCAAATAATGTCGGCATCTTTCGAATACCAATCTCAAGTGATAGGGATGACGCATTCTCATACGAGAATGAGCAACAAGGTCATCCAAAAATACTTCGATAATCAACTTGATATTGTGGAAGATCAAGGTCATTACCCGCTGAAATGTAGCTCAAGTGTTTTTAAGGCTGAAAGGCATTTTTCGATATGCAAACGTTCCCCAAGGACAAATAAATGCAGTCTTGTGTTGGTCCTTGGGTTTAATTTGTATCTGATTATATCTGAAAAAGCTGTCCATAAAGGAAAAAACCTCGCTACCCGCACACTCATCCAAAATCTGATCAATAAATGGTGTGGGGAAATTGTCCTTAGGACAGGCATGATTCAAATCACAGAAATCAGTACATATGCAGATCACTCCCTGCTTCTTATCCACCGGAACGGGATTTGAAACCCACTCTGTCAAGGGAATGGGATAGATAAAACCGGCTTTCAACAGTTTCTCTATCTCTTCCTTAATCGCGGGTGCTTTCCTAATATTCACCGCATGCAAGCGTTGTCAAACAGGCTTAGCATTGGGATAAGTCTTAATCTTGTGTTCGACAATACGAGGTTCGATTCCTTGCATTTCGTCGTAAGACCAAGCAAAGATATCACATAATTCCTTGAATAGCTCGGTGTATTCTTGAATCTCATCATGGTAACATTCCGCCCTAATATAGACATTCTCTATCCTGCCAGGATCATGAGAGATATTGATAGGAATCATTGAAGATATGTTTGCCATGTTTCCATCAGCCATTGGACCAGGAGAGCTTAATGGAACCATAGGACTACCAACTCTCTCACTAAGAACCGCCCTAAAGTCCTCATGCTCGAAGCGGTCAAGCTCAGGAAGAAAGTAAGATCTATGATGGAGTTCCTCCCATGGTGGCTCAACTCCCGACATAGCCTCAATAATCGCTTCATCTGAAGGGAAAATCGTATCAAGGCAGTCGTGCGGGTGAGAATACTGCACTACCCATGCCAGTAGCACATAAGGGTCCTCCTCCTCCATCCGCGAAGAGGAAGGACTAGGCTCTGCAACACACTTGAGATTAGCTTGATAAGCTATCATAGTTGCAGGAAATGGCATGTTCGTCACAATGGGCTCACTCGGAGTACTCGGTGTAGGAAGAATCCAAGGATATTCCATATGAGTCATGCGAAAAGACACCGATCTCATAGATGTTGAAGCCTCACCGGAACTAGACCCTATCATAAGAATCGGTGTAGGACAACTAAATCTTCCCATGAGAGATGGATACATGCCTACACCCACACTCCCAGTTTTCGGCTGAGAGTGTTCAACGATCGGGATCAAAGCTCCCGAAGATGCGGTAACAAACGGATTCTTGAATGTCATTTGATCAATCGTGACTATCTTCCCATTAAATGGAAAGCATACAATGCGAAAGAGGGAAGAAGCAATGGCTTGCATACTGTGCATCCAATTCCTACCCAGCAAGAGATTGTAGTTAAGGGGCGCATCAACCACCTCGACCTCTATCGCAACGGTCTTCCCTCCTAAATGGAATTTAAGGGAAGGAAGGATGCCATGCGGCATAAACGATCTCCCATCAAACATAGTTAACATGGTCGCTGATTTAGACAGCTCAGGGGAACCTAAACCCTTCCAACACGATAAAGACATCATAGAAGTGGTAACGCCTTCGTCAATCACAGTGCACTTGACGATCATATTAAGACATTATACATGAATCAAAAGAGACACATAGTAAGGCAAGCGAGGCTGAATTCTTTTGGTTTCAAATTTAATCATGGAGGAAGAATCATCATCATTCACACCAAGGGCGGAAAGCAATGCCTTCCTTTGCGAAGGACAACTCTGAAGCACTTCCAATGCAGACATTGCACAAGGAGTGTGGCCCAAATCCTCGACAATTGAATAGTGTTGGGCGGCTTGGGCATTAGGATTGTGCCCCGAACGCTTAAGGACTCCCTTAGGAATGCAAGGTGTAGCTTCAGGTTTATCCCAAGGTTTCTCAATATGCAAAGGAGACCCTAGTGGATCAGGTTCCTTTCCTAGGCTGGGTTGTGACGAACCATAGTCCTTCGCATGGGTCACAACTTTCATAGCACGTACCATGTTAATGCAACCATGACCACTACCCTCTAGTGGATCTTGATCACCACCAGATTGATCATGGGTCCTCGAGTTCATATTTTGATTGTGAGGTAAAGGGTTTGTTAGAACAGTTGGGCCCTGTGCCAAGAATCTCAAGGCTTCATTGATACGAGGGCATAAGTAAGTGAGGTGATCGTCCTTACATAACTTGCAAGGGAACTTAACCTTACATTTAGCTTACTTGTTCCCCCCACCATCACAGGCGTTCTTGTCATTATTATTAGCATTCTCATTTTTATTCCCACCCTTACAATTATTCTTACCCTTTTTTCTATTCTATCAGGGTTGTTGGTTACCCTTCTGGTCCAACGATTGCACTGAAAGTACATTCACCATTTGAGCGGGTTAAGATGAATCCGTAGCTTCTCCCAAAGCAGATTGCTTGATTGACAATTGACTAACTTGTTTTGCAACCGAATCCATAGGTTTCGCACTTGCACAACCAACAATGCCATCAACATGTGGTCCAGATTTGACTTGGGGGTCGAAATTAGAACACGGAGCATTGGGAATAATCTCATATAACAAACCGGACTGAGCATAAACCAAGTCCAATTCATGCGCCCTAAAAATATCTTGTTCCTCATTTTGCACTCTGGATGTAGAAACATCCTTCACTATATAAGGAACCATTCAAGGAGGTATTCCAGCGATATAAAGGCTTTATTTAACCTCTTCCATCTATGCCACTCTTGGATATGATCCGAGATATGTGTGGCTTTATTCTGCCAAAATGTCGACAAGAGATCAATACCAGCGTCATAATGCACTAGTAGCTGGAAGTGGTTAAGAGAATTCATCGCTAGGTCATCGAAAAAAGCGAAAGCTCCCTTAGGTAGCTCTATATACCATTTCATGGCAGGCCCTATAATGGTGCGTTGAAATAGTCTCAAACAGATTGAGTCCTGATGTAAGGAATTCGAAGAGCACCATAGGTGAAAGGTAGTAACATGTTCGCTCGGATCCTCTCCTAGTTTTCCCTCGAACTTAGGTATGTCCGAGGGAAGCTTAGTAGGGATAGCTGGCCAAGCCGGGTCATGAGCTACAAGATTGTTCGTCAATCTTGACAAGTCAGGAAGATTCAGCATTGTGAGGAAAGGGAGCCTAGGATGATGAGGTTGATGGACAGCCCCCTGATATTTCTGATTCACATAGGTTTGATTACCACCATGGCCTTGGCCATAGTGCCCTCCTCTCGTTTGACCCATATAGGGTGGCATGGAAGCACCATAGTGTGGTGGACCTTGACTAGTAGGAGCTACAAAGCCGTAATTTGGAGAGTAAGCAGGTTATTGATACCCGCCCCCATAAGGTGAAGAACCCTATCCATACTGCGTCCCATAATAGGGTCCATAAGTCATCGCATGCGATGTCCCATGAGACACTCCATAGGTAGGAAGATACGCTCCGGAAGTAGGAATATACATACCGAAAGTAGGGATATACACCCCGAAAGTAGTAACATGACCTCTAGAAGTATGAAGATAACCTCCCGAAGCAACGGGAAATATGTAAACCTGAGACACAATCGGTCTAGTAACCGCGGTACAGACCTGACTCGTAGCAATGTTCCGGCTCGAAGGACCATGTGAATGAGGTGGAGGGTGAACATTCGAAGAACTAGGGACAGAGGACTAAGGGACCTAAGTAATTATATACGTGTTATTCCCTATAGTCACTCGTCTTGGATCTGGTATCCTAATAGGATCACTAACCCTAGACCTAGGAGGAACATGTGATGTAGCTTCCACCGCTGGGATGGAAGGTGCAATGTGACTAGTGCTCCCAAACCTCTCTGCATGGTAAGGAATGAGAGTGCCCCTTGGCATAGTGTTAGGATCGAACTCAGATTCGACATGAAATGCCAAATCATGTGTAGGAAAACTAGACATACCATAACTACCATAAATAGTGGTTGCGGGTTCAACATGAGTCTCATCATCCTCCAGCATTCCATACCGGTAATGCGTCAATGGGGAATTGACCCTAGAGTGAGTAGGTCTATCATGAAAGGTTCCTATCTCAAAAATCATGGGACCTAACTCACAGCCAAGTCGGGTGAAGGATCGTAGGTAGGAGTAAACTCCCCATCTTCCACCTGAATGGGAGAAGGTGGTTCAGGAATACCTCCTATATGGTCTCCCATGGTGTGTGAATCAATGTGCGAATTAGTCTTCCTGGATTGTCTATGTCTCTCTCCCAAAGGAGGAGGAGATGTAGAAGGCGAAAGTCCTGCTAATTGAGGAGAATAGCGAGGAGTCGCACCCGAATCCACAATGACTCAAAAAATATAAAAGACTCTCTATTTACGCAAACCCTAGGCAAGCTATCGTGCATAGAGAAATCACCAATAAAATCTAAAGCCAAATGCAAGCAATCAAGGGCAGGATAAGTGAGCTCCCGAATGAAGCAGATATGTCTCACCTAAGAGAGGCTTGAGACTCCCATACACAACAAGTGGAGGTATGTAACCAATTAGTGTGGCCCTCAGCTTCAATGTGTAAAGCGACTGTGCTATCTGACCCCAACCTGGCTGGGACACCCGCAGAATAACCCTTGCAAAGTACCCCCTCGATATCCTAGGTAAGGCCACTAAAGTCACCTCAATATAATTAATGCTCAGGCGAACAGTCACAGATGGGATTGACCATATGGACAGGGTAGAAAAGCTCATAACTCTCGAAAGAGCCCCCAGATATAAATACAATCCTAGAAATATCTCCAGTGCTACTTAGTTATGACTAGGGGTCATCCCAACCAATAACCACTCACACTGCCTCGTGCTTAACTTCCTTTTGAGAGGAGGATCCTGAGAAACACTGGTTATACTAAGGATTTCACACACTTACCTGGACAAACACATACATGTTGTTATTTAGTGGTCTTGGAGAATTTACTCACAAGGAATTATTCCAAGACCCTCAAACCTAATCTTGTTGGTGCACTCTATAAAAGAAAAGAGTGTAGTTCATTTTAATTAAGAGTTGATTTGAATTGGCTTTATTACTCAAAAGAGGGATATGGTCGTGCAACTAATGATGTTATGACACAACATGAAGTAAAATGCACACCTAACAATCAATGCAAATGCATTGTGTCCATGAAAACAGGGTATGCTACTACGTGAAATGCACAATTTTTCTTTAAATGATGAATGCAATATTTCCTATATGAAATCTTGACTAATACTCCAAAGCAAATCTAGTGCAAGTAGTATGCAAAATGCAAAATGCAATGCATGATGATAAGCAAATATTTTTGGATTTTTTGAAATAAAATGAGATACAAAAAGCAAAAGAATGATTCTACAATCCCCAGACTCTGCAAGCACACTCAAACAGCACTCAAGCAAAGCACTAAGGTAAAAGAAATATAATGCACTAATCCAAAACAAAAAATAAAAAATGCAATGACAAGAACCTTTTTTTTTTTTTAAATTACCCTAAAAAAAAAGTCTCTAGTCAGAAACAGAGGTATAAACAGACTCAGGGAGTGTCAAAGGAGACTCGTCAATCATCAAACTTCACCCAGCAACCATTTAACTTCCACTAAAAGGAAAATTAAGGGCATATGTGAATGTTCGCAGTAAACCCGCGTGTACACACGACTGTGAGTTAAAAACTCATGTACAAGAAGAAAGGTGCATAAAAATCAAGGCAAACAGACAAGCTGAGACAAAATTCACACCAATCAGACACTCCCAGGAAAACATGCCCCCAGAGCTGACACAGAAACAAAAGAGAAAGAGCAATTCAAAGTCATTGAATGCCGATAGAAAACTCCCAAAGGACAACTACTAGGAACTCCCCAGCGGAGTCACCAATTCTGTTACGGAGAGAAATTCCTATGGCTTGGTGTACCACAACAGACAGGTTGACTCCAGAAATCAATCCTTTCCAATATGCAATAGAAAGTAAATGTCTAACACTAAAGGATTAGACCTCGTACCTTATTCCGGACGGTTGAAGTAGATCCCCGTTGAGCTTTCCAACTTCAGCTTGAATTGATAAATTACTTCCTCAACAACAAGTAAACAATACAAGCATACTATATATCATGGTGTTAGATCTATTCTAGCATATATAATCAACAATGTATAAGCATTTGAAATCATCCCATGGATAAAATATTAATTCAAACATACATTATTGGATAGGAAAAGATATTTCTATTAATATAAAATCATATATTACAATGGATACAACCTCTGTCGACACGTCTGCGAATCGGAGAAACTGAATCCCCCACTTAGGCCTCCACCACTTCAATCCTCCATCTCTCGATAGCAAGCTCACTAGAAAAAGGCAAGCTTGGGAAGAACACAAAAGTGCTCCAAGGGACAAAGGGATGTAGACTCAAGCACAAGTTCTGCCAACAATGGACTATAGTTTCTTTGCTCTCAATTCTCTCATATGCCTTCAATGTACCATAGAGTTCCTTATATAGCTTTTCAAAGGGGTAATGAAAGGTCAAATTCAAGCGATCTCAAGGCATATGGAAGGCCAGGATTCAAGTGATTCGGATCCATGTCAAGGAAAACTCCAAAAGGATTTGGATTTTGTACACATCTCGATGTATGCGGTTTTAGTTGTCAAACCCACGTATATACGCGATTAGGGGTTTAAAAGTCATGTGAATCATTTTTTACATGTTTTTAGGGATGGTCAAGGAAACATCAAAAGACAAAAAAAGGTCTAAGGGGTCCAAGGAGTCTGCAAAGGGACAGGGGAAAGGCCATACAAGTGTGATTCACCTGGAGTGGTAAAATCAGCTATAACAGTCATCAAGCTCACTAAGCGGGTATGCATATTATGTTTCTTTTATTGATGACTTTTCTAGGAAGAATGGGTTTACTTCATGAAGAACAAAGATGAATTATTTAGCAAGTTCAAGGAATTCAAAGCCTTGATCAATAATCACACTGAAAAGAAGATCAAGACCTTTCGATCAGATAATGGCGAAGAATTCACTTCAAATGAATTCGAAGAGCTATGCAAAGACTCAGAGATTAAGATGGAGTTTTCCACTCCTTATAATCCACAACATAATGGGATTGCAGAAAGGAAGAATAGAACTATCATGGAAACTGCAAGAGCAATGCTTCATAATCAAGATCTTCCTATGCACCTTTGGGCGGAAGCTTCCAGAACAGCAGTGTATGTACAGAACCGTACTACACATAGAGTACTCGAGAACAAGACTCCTGAAGAAGTCTTCTCTGGCAAGAAACCAGAATTCAGCCCTCTCAGAATATTCAGCTATCCAATGTACATACACATTCCAAAAGAGAAGAGGACTAAATTAGATCCTTCAGGAAAGAAGGGTATATTTGTGGGATACTCTGAAAGCTCGAAGACTTACAGAATATACTTCCCAGGATTCAGGAAGATTAATATCAGTAGGGATGTGACATTTGATGAAGACACAGCTTACAACAAATCCAAAAAGAAACCTACTAAAGAATCTGAAGAAGTAGAAGCACCCAGAATTCATGATACAACCATGAATGAAGAAGCTCAAGAAGAAGATTGAGAATTTGAAGAACCACAAAGACCTGTAGATCCACCTCAAGAAAAAAATCCTCACAAGAGGAAACCTGCTTGGGTATGAGAAATTATCCAAGGTGTGGGAAGGTATGGGGCTCCAGAAGAGAATCACAAAGAAAGAAAAAAGACCAGATACTGGTCCGAGTATGTAGCATTACTATGTGATTTTATTGATAAAGAACCTTCCAGTTATGAAGAAGCGGTAGAACAGAAAGAATGGAAGGATGCTATGATTAAAGAGTACCAATTGATCATGAAGAATGATGTTTGGGATGTTGTCCCAAGACCACAAGGGAAGTCAGTTGTAACTTCCAAATGGATCTACAAGATCAAGCATGCTACAGACAGTAGCATTGAAAAATATAAGGCAAGATTTGTCGCTCGAGGTTTCTCTCAGAAAGAAGGAATAGATTATGAAGAAACCTTTGCACTTGTAGCCAGATACACTTCCATCAGATTAGTACTTGCTCTGGCTACAGTAATGAAATGGAAGATACACGAAATGGATGTCAAGATTTCCTTCTTGAATGGTGTAGTGGAAGAGGAAGTGTATATAGAACAACCACTCAGTTTTGAGACACATGACAGGGAGTCTCATGTGTGTAGATTGAAGAAATCCCTGTATAGTTTGAAATAGGCACCCAGGACATGGTACGACAGAATTGACAGCTTTCTATCCAGTTTGGGCTTTACCAAGAGTAAATCAAATTCCAACCTTTACTACAAGGTTAAATATGGAAACCCAGTGATGCTTCTATTGTATGTAGATGCTCTGTTTATGACAGGTATGGATGGGTTGATTGTTGATACAAAGAAAAAGCTTGCTGCCGAGTTTGAAATGAAAGACTTGGGTATGATGCATTCTTTTCTAGGTATGGAGGTGTGGCAAAGTGCGGATGGAATCTTCCTTGGACAAGGGAAGTATGCAATAGAGATCCTGAAGAGGTTTAGGATGATGGACTGCAATACTATGGCCACACCTATGGCACCGAACCTGAAGCTATTGAGCGATGCTTCATCAGAGTCGGTTGATGCTACAATGTATCGTCAGATGATTGGGTCCTTGATGTACCTGATGAACACGAGACCAGACATTCGCTTTGTTGTGAACACCTTGAGCCAGTTCTTGACAGATCCAAGAAATGTTCACTTGATTGTTGCAAAGCATATTCTGAGGTACTTGAGGGGTACAATTGATTATGGGATCAAGTACGATGCGAATCAGAAGATTAACCTGGAGGGTTATGTTGATCCAGATTGGGCAGGCAGTGCCATCGATAGGAAGAGCACTTCAGGGTGTTGCTTTAGTATGGGATCAGGTGTGATTTCTTGGTTTAGCAGGAAGAAATACCTTGTGACACTGAGTACAGCTGAAGAAGAGTATGTCGCAGCTTGTTCAGCTAGTTGTGAGGCAGTATGGCTGAGGAAGCTACTGTCTGATTTATTTGATCTCCAGTTGGATTCTACTTGTATACATTGTGACAACCAAAGTTGTGTGAAGTTGTTAGAGAATCCATTGTTCCATGACAAATCGAAGCATATCGAGATCAAGTATCACTATATCAGGGATATGGTACAGAGGGGAGCATTGAAGCTCCAGTATGTTGCGATGGATGATCAGATAGCTGATGTGTTGACGAAGTTATTGGCCAAAGTGAAGTTTGAGTACTTCAGGGAGAAGCTTGGTGTTTTCCAGATCGAGATCCCTTCTAAGGGGAAGTGACGAGTCCGGAATCCATTCTGACGAGTAGGTCAGATATAAGGGCTGAGCGATTCTGTCATGGTGAGAGGATTTGGTTCCTTCCATGTCAGATATGAGTGCCGAATGCCATTCTTGGAATGGAGGTACCTGGTCAGTTACGAGGAACACTTAGTCTGGGACTGAGAGAGCCATTCTGATGAGCAAGTCAGATATAAGGGCTAATCCATTCTATCATGGTTAAAGGATTAGGTTCCTCCCATTTCAGATGTGAGTGCTGGCCATTCTGGAGAGTAGGTCAGATGTAAGGGCAACTACCACTCTTCGGGAGAGTGGAGGCACCTAGTCAGTTACCAGGTAGCTCAGTCAAGGACTGGGGGCCATTCTGATGTGACTGTAGGATTGGTTCCTAAAATATCAGATGTGAGTGGATGCCCTTCTAGCGAGTAGGTCAAACATAAGTGTTGGACCATTCTAGCGAGTAGGTTAGATGTAAGGGCAATTTCCATTCTCTGGGAGAATGGAGGCATCTAGTCAGTTACCAGGTAGCTCAGTCTAGGACTGGGGGCCATTCTGATGTGATTGTAGGATTGGTTCCTACAAGATCAGATGTGAGTGCATGCCTTTCTGACGAGTAGGTTAGATGTAAGTGCTAATCCTTTTCACATATGATAGTAGTTGTGTCCTATCATGCTAGTGAATGTGAGTGCTGGGCCTTTCTGATGTGATTATAGGATTGATCCTATATGATCAGATGTAAGTGTTGGGCGTGCCTTTCTGACGAGTAGGTCAAATGTAAGTGTTGGGCGGGACATTCTAATGAGTAGGTTAGTTATAAGCACTGAAGAAGACCTACATGGTGACTAGGCCTACAACCAAAATGAAAGAAGGCTGGCTCTGTAGAACTTCCTATGACGAGAAGAATCATGAGATAGCACATATGATGATGATCAGAGAAGATCTAGATCGAGCTATGATCTAGATCCAGTTATGATGTCTCTGAGATTATCCAGATCAAGTGATGATCTAGATCCAGCAGTGATGATCCAGATCGAGTGATGATCCAGATCCAACAATGATGATCCAGATCTAGTGATGATGTCCAGTAATGATCCAGATCAAATGATGATCTAGATCTAGTGATGATGTCGAGTGATGATCCATATCTAGAAATGAAGATGGCTTGAAGATGAAGATGAATTGAAGATGAAGATGATTTGAAGATGCAGATGATGAGAAGATCCAAACAAGAAGACCAGTGATAAAAATTGTGTCGAGAGAATACCTTCCTAGTTAAGAGGGAGTGTTGATGTAATTGTAACTTTGGAATGTATTCACTTGTATTTCTTATCTATTGTAACCTGTTGTTTATTCCGGGATGTTCTTGTGCAATGCCATGCCCCGATGTTCCGATTGGGAAGATCTATAATGTAAACAATTCATGTCAAGTCATTGTGGGTAATCCTCCTATTGTCTAAGGGTTAAAGTCCCCGCAGTTCCGGGGCACTAGGGTTATTAGAATCACCTAGTGAATCCGACCCTAGTAGGGTTTTAGTCATGTCGGGAATTAGTATAAATAGAGAGGTGACCTCTCTATTTATCACACACTCATCCACACTCAGTTGTAGTGCATAGCTGAGGAAGAGAAAGACACTGGGGCAAGGAAGAAAGAGGTTACTGCTGTTGGGAGATCATCTTACTGTTTTGGGGTTTTACCTTTTGTGTTGATTCTATCTCTGAGGAAGTTGCGGGGTTTTCTCCATTTATGGTTTCCCCAAGGAAAAACACTGTGTTGATTGTCTCTTGTGTTTGATTGCTGTACTTGTTGTTCTCTTAGTTAAAGATCCTAACATAATGCTAGCATGAATGATTAAAAACTAACATGGTATCAGAGCTAACTTGAGAAGAAGACACTATGTAGCTGCGGGAACTAGGGCTTCCAACTGCGGTAAACCCTAGTCTATTTCAATATTTAAAATGAATATATGAATTATATGTATAGCTTGAGGAATTATTTATTATAATAATCATAAAGTGGGTACCTTCCTCATCTCCATAGCATTTTTAATTAGGGTTTCTATCATGGATAACTCAAGGAAGACTCTAGTTTGATTATTTTACACTTTACATAAAAAAGCTGGTTCAATGTCATACTATTGATATTTAATTTATATTAGGGAAATTAAAGGCACATTTATATTGCATTATCATCACCAATGCTTGAATGCCCATCAATACTACCTTTAAAATTCCATACCATGATCGCACAACTCACCACTAACATCTACTTCATCTCCACTCCTCTCAACATTTCCAAGCTCAAATCCTTCTTCGCCCACCATCGAAACTACCTCGGAAAAATCCATCCCATGGAATTATGGATGCCATCGATGGAAGGGCTCTATGTAGGAGAAGAGAGCACTATAGATATGTTAATCCATCTCGCACCTCTCTTAGAAAAACCATGGATGAATTAGAAGATCCCTTGGAACGATTCCTCTACTAGATTTGTCCAGACTATGTTGGTCTTCAACACCGTGTAATGGTGGGTTCCCACGGTGATCACGAAGATGGGGATACCGACCGTTTTTTTCCCACCATTCACCACTTGCTTGGGCTCAATATGATGGCATTTCAAAACATATGAGCATGTATATAAAAAATGGTAATGTATCTAATCCCTTAAACCCTCTTCTTTTTGTTGAACTTGAATTGTCTCATATTCTAGAGGATGAACTCTATTTTGGGTTCTCGACTTCGAAAAGTGATCAAATGGAACTTAGCTACATTAAATCTTAGAACCCCACTATGCAAATTTGGTCTCTATAGGTTAGAAGGAACAAGTACTATTAGGATAAAGTGTTACGAATAGGAGTTATAATTGTTAGGGATTTCTTTGTCTAGGAAAGTGGTAGTTTTGTGCATACAAAGGTGGTAAACGAGATGGGTTAACATGTGAGAAGTGGCCTTTGGTAATTCATATGGTGGTTGGATTTCATTTTCCACCATTCAAATTCAATTGTTATCCATGTGAGTTGTTTAGCGTGTTGGTGCCAAGAAAACTTGCAATACCAATGCTTCAGTTAGCATGTCTCACTTAATCTCTTAATTATTGTCTCTTCAATGGCTAAAATTATTTTAGTTATAATTTCTTTCATTATATTATACAAGTGTCATTTCATGTTAATACCAGTGATAAACAAGTTGATTTTTATTTTTCCCTAATGTTTAACTAATGGTCATTAATAGGAATGTATACTTTCAAGTTTTCATTCCATATTCACTCAATAACATGTGAGTTGTAGTGCTTAAGCATGCTATTTTTCAAAAATAAATTCGTCAATCATTTTCAATCCATTATTAATTACTAGGGTATTGAAAAAAATCTACAACATTTCTACATGATAGCACATGGTTGGAAAAAAATCAACAACATTTACACTATTGGTTGCAAAAATGTGTGATTATGGATCATGGATTCACCTTCTTGCATTGTGACACTCATTATTTTGTTTTCTTTATGTTTACTCTCAAGACATATCATTATTCCACAATAGTATTATAATACTTCCTTTCGCTCACCCACGACTTCCTATTTATGTTGTAACTTCCATTTGTTATTTTGCTAACCATTTATTATTTCTAGCTTGAAAGTTTTGTATGTAGGGATCATGTGGTGGATTATGGCCCTATGCATGACCCATAATCCCAAAATGAAAATGTTATTCGCTAAGATATTGTAGGTTTACCTTAAATCAAGATTGGATCATGATAACCATCCTTAGTGTTCCATACCTTGAAATTTAACATCACATCCTTCTCACATGCTAAATATTGCATATGTAAGGCCTAGATTGTGGTTCAAGGCCCAACATATGGCATTTTCGACCCAAGAATGATGTTATCAACTAATATCTTGGATTTTCCACCATTCCATGCCCTTATCCTTGAGACACGTGCATAATTTGTCAAACCTCTAAATACCCATCATATCAAAATCACACACAAAATATTCTATAGTCAAAGATGTGTGATATATGGATTCCTAATTATTCTTTGTGATCCTAGTGGAAATATGTTATGGTCTAATACCTTAGATGTTCTCCCTAGACCATGGAAAGGGCGCTCGAAACCATCCTTGGTGAGTTACTTAATGACATTGTCATTACCATCGCTGTTGATATAATCATCGGCACTAATGTTTTTATCGTCATCATCGTCATGCTGATGATGTTGATAATCACAATGGTGTTGTTTATGGTGATGATGACAACGGCGATGCTTATGATGGTAGTGAGGTTCTTAACGATGATCATGGAAATGATTGTCATTCGGATGATCACGATGATGATGATGATCAAGATGGTGGTAATGGTGATGATTAATATGATCATCGATACCATTGTACTAAACGTCATCATCACTCCCCTCGCCATTAAATTTTTAATTTATTTTTTTAATCGAAATTTATATTCAAATTAAATCTTATTTTTAATTTTTAATTAAAATTTATTTTTCAATGTGTAAATAATAATACATAAATAATAAAATTAAAATTAAAAATAATACTTTAATAAATATATATAAACAATAAATTAAAAAATAAAAACATAAATCAAACCTATATGTAAACAAAAAAACACTTACCTCCCGCCAAAGTTGGTGCACATAATTGACTTGAACCTCCCGCCGGACTTCACTCATTCATTCTAGCAGACAAACCCAGTCGAACGATCTCAGACTAGGGTTAGTGCAGCTGTGTAGGGGAGAGGGAGGCGGAGTTAAGAAACCCAGTTAGATCCCAGACTGAGCTATCAACAAGAAGCAGAGTCGAGCAGAGCAATAGAGGAGTTATTGCCTTCAAAATAGGTGAGTATTGAGCCCTAAATTTCTCTTTTTAATCTCTTTGCCATTGTTTGAAGTCAGTTTTCGTCAAGGATAAGTTGTTTTCCATGTTTATTCATTTGTTTCAATAGATAGATAGTGTATTATCCATGCGCGTCAGTTGAAACCCCTCATGGCTTTTCCTGATGCGATAAATCAAACCCTGCATAATTGAACTGACATGAGACGGATCTTCATTTTGTCGTATGTATTTGATTACTTTACATTTGCACTCGATTAAGAGGAATTTGTGAATGGTTTATAATCATACACCATTCATGATTTGAACCAGGGTTTCACTCGGGGTATTGTTTTACCTGTTTCAGCAATTTCGGGTGAGGAAGACATTTTCCGGATAAGACTGATATTCGTCGTTAGGTTTTTTTGTGTCTTGGAGGCATCATACTTTTTGTCGTATCACGATGGAAACCAATACCATGCTATTACTACAGGTTCAACTTATTTTGGACCAACAGCGGCTATTGGTGTTGCTTTCAACACCAACACCAGATCGAATGACGTTAAGTATTCTCGGGTAATCATGACTGTTCTTAACCTTCAGCTTCTCCTTTTTTGTGCTTAATTCTGTATAAAAATAGTTGTTCAGATACCTAATCAGGCAGAATCACGATGCCTAATCATTTGTCGTTGTCCAGCCCCTGCCGCCCAAATATTTCATCGTTTTTGTTTGGGATGGGCCCATTTCTTTTTTTCTTTTTCTTTACCTGCTTTATCATTATCATTATCGCGGGAATTATAGTTTGAGCTAGTCCTACTTGAGACAATGCCCCATATCGGGAAGTCTAGTTCATGCCCGCAGTGTTCTCCCGTCAACCTACACAACTCCGTCAATCTTTTATGAAAACACATAACAGTCACAATGGTATCTTCAAATATGGATTCATGCATAACAACGCCATAGTCTATAATCTTAAAATCAACATGGTTGCATCAAATGGCATTTTTCCCGACTGCAAGAATATATGGAATTTTAAAGTACTACTGGGTGGGAGCACTACGATTGTCATCGCATATGGGAATTTACCCGCTTCCAAGTTAAAATTAATAGGTTGTATAGTGTTATCTAATCTATTTTTTATGACGCTGTGAGACTATAAGTAGTGGAGTAGCAGAGCACAGGTATTTCCCCTAGGGTGAAGTAAAAATAATATAGTGTTGTGTACAAGAGTTTCATTGGCTACCACATCTTTTGTTGCATGGCATAAACTCGAAAATGTTTAACAAAATGGTTATTTATAAAACATGAATACCTCATTATTGCAAGTACAACAAATTTGTAGGAAACACAATCGTTTGTGTTCAACTCGAAGAAATCCCTTGAATACTAGCATCTCTACTATGAAATCGTCCCTACAAATTGACCTGGTTCCATGCCGAATACATCTATGCATATCTATTGCATGATTCAAGCGCTGGTACTAGTGGGATAATGGATCCTTCTAATCCTAGACCAATAATAGATTCCTCAAGTAAAATAAGGTATAAGCCCACATATATTTTGAATATTCATCATCACTATGATCATAATGTTAGGATTATATAATCATCCCTTGTCCATACATAGTCTCTTTGATCATCTTGTCTTGCTTAGGAGTCATTTGGGTGAGTTTGGTGCCACTCGACCCATTGGTGCCATCGATGCCATTTGGTGCCACCTGTGCCAATCCCTACATTCTAGGAGCCACTCTGAGTGCCAATACCCTCCACCTCCATTAGTTGGTTGTGGTAGGTAGGAAGTTAGTTAGTCTAGTATCATTTTTGCATGGATGCATGGGGAAGTGACAAATTTTCCCACCTACCTCATCAGTTTAACTGGTTTAGCTAGTTTAACTTATTGTCAGACTAATTTAGACATCGAGAGTTAGACTAGTGGATCCCATGCAGTGATTTAGACACTCCTAGATAACTATTCAGTCAGATTGAGTTGGTAGATTCGAATCCTATAGACATGATTCAAATTCTCTTTATTGTAACACTGTTGTATTATTGCTCAATAAATGAAGATTAATGTTGTAATTTAGTGATCAATTCTTATCATATTTTTCTCAATTTTTTCTTCTTCGGTGTACATTGTTCTTGAAATTCCGCTTCATAATCCACTTCACAATTTCTCATTTTCCTGTAGATCAATAGTTCACACTTTTTGAGTCGACTTGATGAGGCCTTCGGCTTCATGTGCACCCATATCTCTTGAGATCTTTTGTTCCACCTTGAGGGACTAAGGACTCCGAATGAAGATTGGGATAATCTTGAATCTTTGTTTGGAAAACAAGATGAGATTCGAGGCACATATTGGAGAATGAGCTCATTGCTCTACAACCCAACAGTTTCGAATATATTAAGCAATTCTTCACAAAATACAAGTCACTAGTACTGCAATGCAAACAATGTGGATTGGAGAGGAAAGATGAGCATCTCGTGATGTACTGAGCAAGCTTGGCTCTCAGTACTTAGTTTTTGTCTCTCCATTCCATTTCTAAAGATCTTCCATCCCCAATTGGAAGATGTCTTCTCTATATGCTTTTGTTGAGTCCTTAATACAAGAGCAAGATAAATTGGTTCGAATTGGAGTGATTAAAAGCTCCAAGAATCAAGCACTCTTGATGATAGACTCAAACAATGCACAATAAAGAGGGAAGCACAAAGGGAAGGATTCCAAAGCCAGTGATTTGAATCCAAAGGAGAATCAGATATCTTTCGATAGAGCCTTGTGTTCCAAGGAAAAAAAAATGATAAGACTAAGTGTCCATACTGTATGAGAGGATTTCATCGAGAGAGCTAGTGCATGAAGAAGAAAATTGACTAACTGTCAACACTCCTTGAACATAACAATATTGCTCTTCCACAAATATTAAAGAAGTTTGATGTTGGACAACCGACAGAAGATCATGAGAGGTGTCATGCTTTGAAGGAAAACCTCTCTCGATTGAAGGCTTGATAGATTTTGGAGCATCCAACCACATGGTTTCCTCCAAGGATTTCTTCACCACTCTCAATCTCTTACGAGGACCTAATATTCATATGGGTGATGACTCTCAGATCCCGATAGTAGGAAGAGGTTCTATTAAAATAAGACATGGATATTTAAGAAATGTACTTTGGGTGCCCTCCCTTGCAGTAAATTTGTAATCTGTATACCACATGACTCACACTGGATCACCAAAGCAAGTAGTATTTGGCCCTTACTCAGTAGAGATCACAAATAACTCAACCGGGAAGATTATAGTGAAAGGTCTTTCATACCATGACTCCAAGGCATATGCATTATCACATTTCATGCCATACTCGGATCCAGTACAATGGCAAATTCTATTCGAAGCAGATAAAGGTATCAAAACTCCATTTGCATATACAAATTTAGTGTCTAACATTTCAGATTTAAATTAAAATGAAGAGGAAGATCGGCATGGTATTGATATTGAGCTTACACCTCAAGAGGATATAGATCTAGATCCAACATCTATTTCATCTCCTAAGCCTAAATGGTCCCAAAAGCTCATTGAAGAAGTTGGGGATGTTGTTGGGAATCCATATGATAGAAGAAGAACGAGGTCCCAGTATCAGAGAGCGTATGTTGCACTGTCCCACATAGATCTAGTTCTCCCTGAGAGGTGCTTCATGATGTTCGGATCAGATCCTCAAAAATTCAAAGAGGCTTTCCATGATCCAAGATGGAAAGCAACTTGGGAACTTGTTCTCTTACCTCCAGGGAAGAAACTTGTTCAGTGCAAATGGGTCTACAAGACCAAGATAGCTTCTGATGGAACCACAACTAGGTACAAGGCTTGGTTGGTGGCCAAAGGATACTCATGAGTTCAAGGATTGGACTATAATGAGACATTCGCTCTAGTAGCAAGAATGGATTCCATCAGAATTCTCTTGGTAGTTGTAGCTTCAAAAAGGTGGGAGGTACATCACATGGATGTAAAATGTGTCTTCCTGCATGGTGACTTGAAGGAGGAGATTTACTTGAAACAACCTAAGGGGTACATTGAGGATTCCTCCTTAGTTTGCAAACCAAGGAAATCACTCTATGGGCTCAGAAAGGCCCCAAGGGCATGGTATTCCAAAAGGGATTCCTTCCTCATGTCACAGAGATTTGAAAGATGCAAATCAGATCGTAATGCCTACATGAAGAAGAAAGAGGGATCCTTGATATTGATTGTGATATATGTGGATGAATTTCTCATTACTAGCATCTCTACTACTGGATTGAGAAGCATCAAGTCAGCTATAAACAAAGCATTTTCTATGATTGATATTGGATTATTAATAAATTCCATTGGTCTCAGAGTAAGTCAAAATACATCGGGATTCATGATCTCACAGTCCAGATACTCTTTATACATGCTTAGGAGATTCCACATGGAAGACTGCAAAGTAGCCCTTTTTCCCTTCTTATCTAGCATCGGGCTAGAAGAAGGTGGTTCTACACCGTTGGTAGACAACACTCTTTTCAAACATCTCATTGGGAGCCTTCTATACCTCACACATTTGAGACCAGACATATCCTATGTTGTGACTGCTATTGCCAAATACATGTAGAATCCACATGAGTTGCACTGGAAGGAAACAAAGCATATCTTGCACTATGTGCAGGGTACTAGAGATTATGGGATCCATTATGCAGCTGGTGCACAACTTGATCTCATAGGAATCACAGATTGAGACTCAGATGGATATGGTAATGATAGAAAATCCACTTCAAGATTTATGTTTATGTTGGGATCTGGGCCAATTTTTTGGTCCAGAAGAATCAAGAAGCACTTGCACTCTCTTCAGCAGAAGCAAAGTATAAGGGGATGTAAATGCATCTATTTAGGCAGTTTGGCTCCATGGCATCTTGACATAACTTGAGGTTCGCACTTCACCTTCAGTGGACATCTACTGTGACAACCAGAGTACCATAAAGATATCAAGTGACCCAGTTCAAAAGCAGCAGGCAAAGAACATTGACGTTCATATGCATTATATTTGGGAACTAGTGCATGACAAAACTATCACACTGCATTACTACCCTACAGAGGAGCATATTGCAAATATATTCACCAAGTCCTTCACAGAAAAGAGATTTGTCTTTCTCAAATCTCTTCTAGTTGTAAAGTCTTGATTCTTTGTTGTTGATTATGTTGATGTATTTTTAACTTTAGAATGTATTCACCTATATATCTTATGCCTTGTACCCCAATGTTTATTCTGGGAAGTGTCTGTAATGTATTTGAGTCATGTCATGCCCCGATGTTCCTATTGGGAGATTCAGTAATGTAAACAAGTTATGTCAAGTCATTGTGGGTAACCTTCCTATTGTTCAAGGGTTAAAGTCCCCGCAGTTGTGGGGCCCTAGGGTTATTAGACTCTCCTAGAGAAGTCAGCCCTAGTGAGTTATTGTCAAGTCGGGAATTAGTATAAATAGAGAGTGAGCCTCTTTATTTATCACACACTCACTCACACTCAATTGTAGCACATAGCTGAGGAAGAAGAAGTTGTTGGGGCTAGAAAGAAAGAGGTTACTGATGTCTGGAGATCATCTTACTATTTTGGGGTTTTACTTTTGGTGTTGATTCTATCTCTGAGGGAGTCGTGGGGTTTTCTCCATTTATGGTTTCCCCAAGGAAAAACATTGTGTTCATTGTCTCTTGTGTTTGATTGTTTTGCTTGTTATTCTCTCGGTTAAATATCCTAATATGATGCTAGCTTAAATGATAAAAGTCTAACATGGTATCAAAGCTAACTTGAGAAGAAGACACTATGCAGCTGCGAAAACTAGGGCTTCCTAATTTTTGGATCTCTCTCCGTAGATTTTTAGCAAAAGAAGGTTGGGATGAATCTCCTCTCCAGGGAGCATCTTTCTGTCGAAGCAGAATCTGATTCTAAGCATTTTCAGTTTTTGACCCGACACTACTATCGGAAATTAGGGCTTTCCACAAAAGTGGAATTTTTGAGTAAGCCTAGGCTTGGATTGATCTCCTCCTCAAAATCGAAGTTTAGAGATCAAGATAAAAGTTTTGGTTGGACAGAACTCTCGAAAATTCAAACCGTAATCTGCTCCTGAACTAGCACTGCAGAAATTCAGCTCCAGATCCAGATTCGACATCTTGACCTGGTAAGATCTAAATATTTTGTATTTCCATTTGAGATTCTCAGTTAATATGTCTCATCATACCAAGCTTGATGAAAAGCTTGAGGGAGCTGATAACTTCCGAGCCTGGAAGTATAGGATCTCCCTGGTCCTGGAAGAAAATGAGTTGGACTCCTATATCAATGAGGAGGTTCTAGTTCCAGAGGGAGATGAGGCTAAGGCCTTACACAAGAAGAAATTGGTCATGGCTAAGAGGATTATTGTTGATTCAATCAAGGATCACCTCATGCCACATGTGTCCTCCCTAAAGACACCTAAAGCTATGTTTGATGCCCTGACCAAACTATTTGAAGGGAAGAACATAAACTGGAAGATGACTATGAGAAACCAACTGAAGAATGTAAAGATATAGAATGCAGAGACCATCCAATCTTACTTTAAAAGGGTCTCTCAGATCAAGGAACAATTGGAAGCAGTATATGAAGAAGTGGAGAATGCAGAGATTGTGATGACCACCTTGAATGGTCTTCCTAGGGCATGGGACTCTTTCATTCAAGGGATCTGTGCCAGGAAGAAGCTAGTCAAGTTCAGCAGAATATGGGAAGAATTCTCTCAAGAAGAACCTCATATAGCAGCTCAAGAAGAAAAGATGGGAAGTGACGATCAAGCTCTCACAGTCCACAACAAGAAAACCAGAAGGGACCATCATCACTCCAAAGGTAATAATTCACACTCTAGAAGAGATCTGTCTACTATTAGATGTTACACATGTGATGAGAAAGGACACATATCCAAATACTTCCCTAACAAAGGGAACTTAAAGAATAAAAGGGGAAACAAGAGAAGACATCATGCTCATGCTACAGAGGATGATGAACCTTCCACAAAGAGAATTAGACAAGAAAGTGATGATTCTTCAAGTGATGAAGAATATGTGTTGATCTCCGCTCTCATGGGAACTATCTCACATGGAAGCAATCATTGGCTTATAGACAGTGGTGCTTCCAAACATATGACGAGATTCAAAGAATCATTTGTGAAACTATATGAACATGAGTCACCTCACAAAGTGAAGCTTGGGGATGACTACCAGTATCCAATAAAAGGTAGTGGTGAATCCTTTTATAAGATAGACTCTGGAAAGTCTATGAAGATGAAAAATGTATTGTTTGTACCAGGACTAAAGAAGAATCTCCTCTCCATATCTGCATTGGATGCAAAAGGAATGAGGGTTTCTTTTGCAGATGGCCAAGTTCTTATGTGGCCAAAGGGAAATACTTTTGATGATGCAATAGTGATTGGGGGACAGGAAGGAGGTCTATACAAATTGAAGGGCCAACCAGAACAAGCTTTGGTTCATGACTCAGTAGAACCAAATGAACTTTGGCATAGAAGGCTTGCACATGTGCATTACAGGGCACTACCACTTGCAAGCAAAGTTGTTGAAGGTCTTCCAGAAATGCATACAAAACATGATGGTGTCTGCAAAGGATATGCAAAAGGAAAGAACACAAAGAAGACATTTCCAAGTAGCGAGAGTAAGGCAAAAGGTATCTTGGAAATCATCCACTCCGATGTATGCGGTTCAATGTCATCGAATTCATTAAGCGGGTATGTTTACTATGTTTCTTTCATTGATGATTTTTCTAGGAAGACATGGATATAATTTATGAAGAACAAAGATGAAGTATTCAGCAAGTTCAAGGAATTCAAAGCCTTAATCGAGAACCACACAGAAAATAAAATCAATATTTTTCGATCAGATAATGGCGGAGAATTCACATCCAATGAATTCAAATACTTATGCAATGATTCAGGGATTAAGAGGGAGTTAACCACTCCATATAATCCACAACATAATGGAGTTGCAGAAAGGAAGAATAGAATGATCATGGAAGGGGAAAGGGCTACGCTTCATGATCAAGATCTTCCAATGCATCTATGGGAAGAAGCTGCTAGAACAACGGTATATGTACAGAACCGTACTCCACATAGAGTACTCGAGAATAAGACACCTGAAGAAGTATTTTTCGGCAAGAAAGCAGAAGTCAACCATCTCAGAATATTTAGCTGTCCAGTGTACATACACATTCCGAAAGAAAAGAGGACAAAGTTAAGATCCTTCAGGAAGGAAGGGTATATTTGTGGGATACTCTGAAAGTTTGAAGGCTTACAGAATATACTTCCTAGGATTCAAGAAGATCGACATCAGCAGGGATGTAACATTTAACGAAGACTCAGCTTACAACAAATCCAGAAAGAGACCTGCTGAAGAAACTGAAGAAATAGAAGCACCCAGAATTCATGACACAACCATGAACGAGGAATATCAAGAAGATGATCAAGAAATAGAAGAACCTCAAAAACCTGTAGATCCACCTCAGGAGAAGAATCCTCACAAGAGGAAACCTGCTTGGGTATAAGAATATATCCAAGGTGCAAAAATATATGGGGCTTCAGAAGAATCACACAGAGAAAGGAAAAGAACCAGGTCTTATTCCAGTTATGTAGCCTTATTATGTGATTTCATTGATAAAGAACCTTCCAAATATGAAGAAGTGACAGAAAAGAAAGAATGGAAGGATGCTATGATCAAAGAGTACCAATCGATCATGAAGAATGATGTTTGGGATGTTGTCCCAAGACTTGGGATGTTGTCCCAAATGGATCTACAAGATCAAGCATGCCGCAGATGGTAGCATAGAAAAATATAAAGCAAGATTTGTGGCTCGTGGATTCTCCCAGAAAGAAGGAATAGATTATGAAGAAACTTTTGCACCTATATCCAGATACACTTCCAACATATCAGTAATTGCTCTGGCTACATTGATGAAATGAAAGATACACCAGATGGATGTCAAGACTAATTTCTTGAATGGTGTAGTGGAAGAGGAAGTGTATGTGGAGCAACCACTTGGTTTTGAGACACATGACAGGGAGACTCATGTGTGTAAATTGAAGAAATCCCTGTACAGTTTGAAATAGGCACCCAGGACATGGTATGGTAGAATCGATGGCTTTCTATCCAGTTTGGGCTTTACCAAAAGTAAAGCAGACTCCAACCTCTACTACAAGGTTGAAGAAGGAAATCCAGTGATACTCCTACTATATGTAGATGATGTGTTTGTAACAGGTATGGATGGATTGATTACTGATATGAAGAGAAAGCTTGCTGCCAAGTTCGAAATGAAGGACTTGGGAATGATGCATTATTTTCTAGGCATGTAGGTGTGGCAGAATACGGATGGAATCTTCCTCGAACAAGGGAAGTATGCAGTAGAGATCCTGAAGAGATTTGGGATGATGGAATGCAAGGCCATAACCACACCTATGGCATCGAACCTAAAGATATTGAATGATGCTTCATCTGAGTCGGTTGATGCCACGATGTATTGTCAGATGATTAGGTCCTTGATGTACCTAACGAATACAAGACCATATATTTGCTTTGCTATGAACACCTTGAGCCAATTCTTGAAAGATCCAAGACATGTTCACTTGATTGCTGCAAAGCATATTCTGAGGTACCTAAAGGGTACAGTTGATTATGGGCTCAAGTATAAGGCTGATCAGAAGATTAACCTGGAGGGTTATGTTGATTTAGATTGGGAAGGAAGTGCCATCGATAGGAAGAGCACTTCAAGGTGCTGCTTCAGTATGGGATCAGGTGTTATCTCTTGGTTTAGCAGGAAGCAATCCTATGTGGCACTGAGTACAGCTGAAGTAGAGTTTGTCGCAACCTGTTCAACTAGTTATGAGGTAGTACAGCTGAGGAAGCTATTGTCTGATCTGTTTGATCTCTAGTTAGATGCTACTTGTATATATTGCAACAACCAGAGTTGTGTGAAGTTGTTGGAGAACCCGATGTTCCATGACAAGTCCAAGCATATCGAGATCAAGTATCACTATATCAGGGATATGGTGGAGAGAGGAGAAGTGAAGCTCGAGTATGTTGCGACGGACGAACAGATAGTTGGTGTGTTGATGAAGCCATTGGCCAGAGTGAAGTTTGAGTACTTCAGGGAGAAGCTTGGTGTTCTCCAAATTGAGATTCCTCCCAAGAGGAAGTGAGGAGTCCGTGATGTGCCTTTCTGATATGGTGAGAGCATTGGCTCCTTCCATGGTCAGATGTAAGTGCTGTGCCCTTCTGACATGGTGATAGGATTGGTTCCTTCCATGGTCATATGTAAGAGCTGTGACATGGTGAGAGGATTGGTTCCCTCCATTGTCAGATGTATGTGATGATCCCGCATCCAGCATGGAAAAGGGCTGGCTCTGTAAAGACACATCTAGTATGAAAAAGTACTAGCTCTATGTAGATACCACATCCAGCATGAAAAAGGGCTGGCTTTGTGAAGACACATCCAGTATGAAAAAGGACTGGCTCTGTGTAGATCCCACATCCAACATGAAAAAGGGTTGTCTCTGTGAAGACACATCCAATATGAAAAATGACTGGCTCTGTGTAGATCCCACATCTAGTATGAAAAAAGACTAGCTCTGTGAAGACACATCCAGTATGAAAAAGGACTGGCTCTGTGTAGATCCCACATCTAGTATGAAAAAGGACTAGCTCTGTGAAGACACATCCAGTATGAAAAAGGACTGGCTCTGTGTAGATCCCACATCTAGTATGAAAAAGGACTAGCTCTGTGAAGACACATCCAGTATGAAAAAGGACTGGCTCTATGTAGATGCCACATCTAGTATGAAAAAGGACTAGCTCTATGATGATACATCCAGCATGAAAAAGGATTGTCTCTATAGATGTACATCCAGCATGAAAAAGGGTTGGCTTTGTAGAACTTCCTATGACGAGAAGAATCAAGAGATAGCACCCGTCATTATGATCTAGCAGTGATGATCCAGATTCAGTGATCCAACAGTGATGATTCATATCGAGTGATGATCCAGATCCAGTGATGATCCAGATCCAGTGATGATGATCCAAATCAAGATGAAGATAACTTGAAGATGAAGATGACTTGAAGATGAAGATGACGAGAACTCATTGATGATCCAGATGATATGGAGAAGAATACCCGTGCTGATAAATTGTCTCGAGAGAATATCATCCTAGTTAAGAGGCAGTGTTGATGTATTTGTAACTTAGAATGTATTCACCTATATATCTTATGTCTTCTACCCTAATGTTTATTCCAGGAAGTGTCTGTAATGTATTTGAGTCATGTCATGGCCTGATGTTCCTATCGGGAGATTCAATAATGTAAACAAGTCATGTCAAGTCATTGTGGGTAACCCTCCTATTGTTCAAGGGTTAAAGTTTCCGTAGTTGCGGGGCCCTAGGGTTATTAGACTTTCCTAGAGAAGTCGGCCCTAGTGAGTTATTGTCAAGTCAGGAATTAGTATAAATAGAGAGTGAGCCTCTCTATTTATCACACACTCACTCACACTCAGTTGTAGTGCATAGCTGAGGAAGAAGAAGTTGTTGGGGCTATAAAGAAAGAGGCTACTATTGTCGGGAGATCATCTTACTGTTTTGGGGTTTTACTTTTGGTGTTGATTCTATCTCTGAGGAAGTTGCAGGGTTTTCTCCATTTATGGTTTCCCCAAGGAAAAACATTGTGTTCATTGTATCTTGTGTTTGATTGATGTGCTTGTTATTTTCTCAGTTAAAGATCCTAATATAATGCTAGCTTAAATGATAAAAATCTAACAGATTCACTTCTTTTTTGAAGGGGGGGGAGGAGGGGTTCCAATGAGGTTTTCCCCATTTTCCATAGTTTATTAAGCAACTTTTAATTCTTTTAGATTCTATGGGTGACTTTAGGCCTAATTGCGAGGGCCCAAGTTTTCCAAGTTAGGATTAAGGGGGGCAGGGGGGTGGGTGTCAGGATTATATAATCCTCCCTTGTCCATATATAGTATATTTGATCATCTTACTTAGGATCCATTTGGGTGAGGTTAGTGCCACCATGATATTGGTGCCACTGGTTCCATTGGTGCCATTGGTGCCACTGGTGCCATTTGCTACCACCGATGCCAATCCCTACATTCTAGGAGCCACTCTGAGTGCCACCAGCAACCTCCATCAGTTGGTTGTGGTAGGTAGGAATTTATGTTGAGTCAACCTTCATTTACATTCAGTTAGATCACTCTCTGTTATTCTAGCACAAGTTTTGCATGGTTGCATGGAGAAGTGGGTCATTTTTCCACCTACCTCATCAGTTTAACTGGTTTAACTAGTTTAACAGGTTGTCGGACTGATTTAGAAATGAGGATTTATACTAGTGGCTCCCATGCAGTGATTTAGACACTCCTAGTTAGCTATTTAGTCATATTGAGTTGGTAGATTCAAATCTTGTCCACATGATTTTAATTCTCCTTATCATAACATTGGTGTATTATTTCTAAATAAATGAAGATTAATGTTGAAATTCACTAATCAATTCTTATCAAATTTGTCTCAAATTTGTCTTCATCAGTGTACATTGTTCTTGAGATTCCACTGCATAATCCACTTCACAATTGCTCTCATTTTCCTCCAGATCAATAGGTTCACAAATTCAACACATACTGTTGGGAACTTAGAACTGAAGGACACATATGATGCCAATGTAATTGGACCTTTTGCTGACAAATATCAAATTCCTAGAAATGATGTTGCTTTACGTGATGGTGAAAAATGGATGTTTGGAGACCATGAAATGCATGTGCTAGAGACCCCTAGGCATACGAAAGGTCATGGAAATGAACTAAAATTGAAAGATGACCATGAGTTTTTTTTCACATTCATTTTATGGGTGCAAAGAAGTGGTGGGAGAATCATTTCCCCTGTATTGTGGATTGGGTGGGTGGCCCACTAATATATATTGGATCTTTCATTTTGTTCCAGTCCCATATCTAGTTTGAATGTTTAATAGAATCGTCAATGCTGAATGGAATCATCAATCAATATTTTGGAAATAAATGTTGTTGGGTCTTCTTAATTAATAACTGACTAGGTTAATGGCTGAATAATATGAGGATAGTGGTACAATTGGCAATGTGAAATCACTAGCAAAGACTATGAAGAGAGCAAAAAACTATGTCCTAATAGGAATACTATTATATAACAATCTTCTTGGTTGGAACAACATGAAAAAATGGATGCAAGCTGTGTCTTTAAGGAATGAATGGATTTTGTTTTTATCTGTTAATTTGCTTATTTTTTATTGGTTATTCCTTATAGCATATAACTAATTAAAAGACGAGTTCAACTTAGATATGCTAGTATCATTTTTTAAAAGACCAACATACATAAACATGGGCTTCTTAGTTGTAAGGTTGTGCCAATATGAGATCCATGCTCGTATATTCAGAGCTCGAGTCAACCAAAATGTGTGTGTAGAAACCAATCTCATGAACATGTGTTCCATGTAAGGGATCTTGGAATATAGACGACGGGTTTTTGATAAATCCATTAGTAAAAATAGAGTTATGTGGAATACCATGGTTGTGGCTTATTTTAGGCATCCATCTAGACAATTTCACCCTTCCCTATGTTTTTCAGGCATGCGCAGGCTCGTCGGGTCTGCAACAGGGTAAGGACATTCCTCCCTGACATTCACAAGAGGGATTCAGAAAGATGTTTTTGTGATCCGCTCTCTTATTGACATCTATGCCGAATGTATGATATTTTATGCCGAATTTGTATTGGTACAATCAAATAGATGTATTAATATAAAATTACAAAGGGACAACTAATAAAAAATTTATTTCATAAAAAAAGCTTTAAAATAATAATTTAAATTGGTATAAACACTCGTCCCTCCAACAAAATATATTCATGAACCAAATAAAATCACATATTGTTTTTGAATTTGACATGCATACGCAAGAGTTCAAATCATGTTTCTAAATTTATTGGCTAAGTTCAAGTTTTCAAAACTAACCCGACGTGCATGTTCCAAAGTTAAAAGTTCAGCGACAAGTATGTGTCACACAATCATTACTATGTGAATTTTTAATGTCTTCAATAGCATTCGGTGGGAGTATGCAATTTCTTAGTGTTCACTTGTTTGAATTTAGTGTAAGTTGTAAAAAGTAAAAGAGTTTTCAGTCAAAAGTATGCCAAAGAAACCTAAATAAACTTCTCATATTTTTTATCACAAAACCACCATGTTTTTAAGGCTACTTTGATTCCCCCTTCTTTCAATAAACTTTCCAATGTAGGGACAGAATCAGGGCATAGTCTAGAAAATGGCTAATCAAATGTGGTCAGCGTAGACAATTTTCGAGAGAATTCATCTCCCCTCTTTAGCATGAAATAGTCCATTATATTACTCATAAATGCTTGTTGAGCTCGTAAGCATGTTATGCCGACATCAAGATTCGTCTCTTCCTTTTAGAACTCCCAAAAGTGACTAATCGCTAGTGGTATTCCATATATAATATTAGCATGATTATTAAACAAAACTCATGAGGAGACATTTAAATGACCTTCAAATTTAAAGGTCTTAATATGTTGTACTTGTAAGTTTGTAAATGGTTAACCTTGCTTTAGAACTCATTTTTTAAATTTGAATGGTAAGTGATCTACCTAGTAAATTTATTAAGAGCTAAGAAGTAAATTTATTAAGAATGTAATCATATCACTTAGTTTTTCCAAGAAAGTTTATTTTGATGTTACTTTTATCTATTAAGAATCTTAAATTATGTGTTTTTTTTTTCAATTTTTGAATTTATTTAGTATAAAAGTAAATTTATGTTATTTTTTAATTTAAGTTTTAACTTTTAAGTCATTTAGTATGTAGTTGTAATTTTAAGTCTTATTTTTATGATTTTAATATATAGTTGTTTAATTTTAGTTTTTATATGATTATTTATAATAATAAAAGTAAAGATATAAAATGTAAAATAGATTTTAGTATTTATTATGCATTAATTATTATCATAGTTATTTATTTATTTTTTTGAAACTTTAAATTCTAAAAGATACTTTTTTTCTTTTCTTTGTTTATAGGTGAAGATTAATTATATTGGCCTAGGTCATCTTATTATGGTTCTCTTACTAATGGTTTAATGGGTTTGTTAATTGGTTTGTGTTAGGGGTGCTTTCTTTTATGGCCTTTCTAGATGTGTATGTTCTCTTTATCAAGAGTTTGATAGTGGGGAGAAACTCAAGAAGATAGTGAGAAAGTATAGAAAGCTTTTGAGACTAAAAGATGGATATGTTAAAACCATGCCAAGGTAGACTCATTGATGTTAGAACTTGCCTTGCTTTATTTTTTATAGTCTAAATGAAATAAAGTTGTGAGCAGGAGCAGTTGGCCATCTTAGCTTGTAAAGAATCTATCTTATCACCTTGATGTTTTCATAGGAAGTTCAAGGACATAGATATAAATATATACTCACCAAGGCATCACTTCTCTTAATCTTTTTAATGTGAGAGTAAGGAAACTCCGTCACTAAAGGAAGTTTCACTTCCTTGGTTTTCCATACGATAAAATGCAATGATTTGTCTATCCCAAGTAAGGTGCATCTCACAAGATATTGCTTGACTTTCAAATGAAAACAAGTATGCTTTAAAGTTAGTGATTTCCTCCTCTACCTTCCTTATCTGTGATCTTAGTGATTTGTTTATTTTTTTGGAGAAAAATACATTAATATTTTTGTAATTTATCATCATTGCACTTTTGTGGTTGAACCTGCGCGAGGTGGACCGATATATTGAGAAAAAAATATTTCTACATAGTCCCAATAATCATCATCCTAGTGTAGTTATTTCCCCCTTTTTTGATGTAAGTCCAAACAACTCATTTGTGTATGTTAGCCTCATTGTTACACTCATAATATTGTTATGCTTCTCAATAGGAATTAACTCAAGGGTGAAATGTTCTTTATTTTTTTAATATTTAATGCACTGGCTTGGTAGCAAGTGGAAATATTAAAGCGGTAGTTGTTTGCAAGAAGTAAGGGATATAAGTATGTGCATTTGGACATTAGTAACAATCAAACTAAGAGTTGTACATTGTAGCTTGGATATTTCTTTTTCCTTGATGGGATTTTTTCCAAAGATTGTGTAACAATGTACTTAATAGTTCTTGCTTATTATCGATACCTTGAATGGTGTTTCCCCTAGGATTTGTTGGATGAAATAGACAAGGTGTGGATCCTCTTATGTTCAATATTGTAGTAAGCGAATTTCTTTTTTAGAGTAAGAGGAATCCATCTACTGGGAAATGGCTCAAACATTGACACTACTAACATATACAATTGGGAGTAGAGCAAGAACAATGACGTTAAATACATATATTGATGGTGAGTAGGCTTATTGTTCCCATCGAATTCGTTCAAATATTGGACTTGCGTACATGTAGATGATTTGATTGCAATAAGTTAGAGATTTGATTGACATATCAGACAGGAGAGGTGCACTTTGTTATTGCATTTCGAACTATTTTTGTGTGTGAGTTAGTTACACTAAGAACATAAGCCTTGTGGGAATTATGAAAATATGGATCTTGACAGGAATTTGAGACGAGGGATTTATTTTATTTTCATAGAGTATCTATATTGGTGAGATATTTGGTCATTTGTATAGTTACCCATGTGTGAAATATATTTATGTGTGTGGGTCTATGCCTGTTCCTTCTTTATATGGGCCTATTGTTCCAATCTTAAAGCATAAAGAATAAGTGATCCTCTCCTATATATTGACATACATGTTGAAAGAAAATTGCTTTTATGTGTGATTAGGAGTCTAATTCCAATCTAGATGCAGTTGTGGATCTTGCAAAGTAGCTCCAGGTTATGATTTTTCATTATTTTCTTCATAGAATTCTTATTTGTGAACTGCTTATTAATGATGTTCTCATTGGTGACCTCAAATGCCTAGGAATGATTGATCTATTTTATAATGACATTGATTTTTCCATTTTTGTCCTGCAAAATGGCAAAACAAATTATATTTGAAAAAGATCTTGTTGTCTAGAAGCATTGCATAATTTTTTAGATGAATATTTGCAGGACATGAATGGAAACAAAATGATTAATGAATATGTTCAAGAGCACAAGTTAGGAGAAGGTAGCTACGCCAAAGTGGTTGGTTTAGATTTACTTCTCTATGAAATAAGGTTTATTTTCGGCTAAACTCAAGTGAAGAGAAACATATTGATCATACCTCTGTTTTTGAATTTTTAATAGGTACTTCATCAAAATATAAAAGATGGGAATTTGTATGCCCTCAAGGTACTACATTATAACTGTTCTTTTTCTATTCTACTTTCGTGAAGGTTATGACTACGCTTGACAGTATACAAGGAATGGACCATTTTTAAAAAAACTTAATTCATGCATGGAAAATGAGCCTATTTCTCTCCAATAAAATTATATAATATTCCAATTTCTTCTACAATATTAGTTACAAATTGGTTGTGAATATTAGAAAACTTAATAGTATTAGAATTTTTTTTTAATTAGTTTAAGATGCAAAACCATTTATCTCACATATAAACGATAAATAAGCACAAGTGGGAATATTATCCATATACTGTCTCTTAGGACATGTGTAGGACGTGTTTGGTAAATATTTTGTACAACTAGTCTCCAAGGCATTACATATCTAGTCAAGTGTAGGGCCACACTGTTATTGTAGTTAGCCTATCCTTGAGGAAAATTTAAGGATAAGAAGTACGAGTGGGAATAGTAGCTACAAAATGGTTGTTAGGATTTAGAGGAGGATATGTTTGGTGAATATTAGTTACAAATTGGTTGTTAGTATTTATATTATGATATGCTTGGTGAATGTTGTGTACAACTATTTTAGAGTGGGATATGTTTGGTAATGGTTTTGTACAAATTCTCTATGAGGAACTACTCAACTTGAAATATCTAGTCAAAAAATATTACTCTCCACTAATTTTGAACTTCTATAAATACCTAATACAATATTATAGTTTTGTTAACCTTTGTGCTTCCAGAATTGATCCCTTGTGCTTTTCGTTCTTGCAAGTGAGTATTTGTAGTTTTGTTCAATGCACTCATGTAAATTGGTTTTGGATCCTAAACAATGAGAAAACTTTATAGCTCTGTGATTTCATCCCCTTGGGATATTTCCTATCCAAAATTCTCATGAATTCTCATCTCCAAGTTGTTCACTCAAACCTATTTATCTATTGTTCGCATTTCTTGTTCTTTACAAATTTCTGCAATTTCCTCAAAATAGTGGTATTCATCCATTAATTAGTTGTATTACAAGAAGTTGATTTGACTACCACATGTTCCTATGGACCAATACCACAAATTTCTAGGTTTAGAATCTCTACTTATATGAGATGCTTATCATGAATCCTACTTATGGTTTTGCTTTTCCTAGGTCCAAATAAGCATAAATTTGTATTTTAGGGTCGTGGTGTCTCCTTATAACTCTTCTATAGATTCCAATGGATCTTAAAACTCCACCCTCATTCAATTCCTAGGATAGAAAATGCAGGATTAGTGGCATCGAAAAAGGCATCTCTTGAAGGGAAATTTGTTATGAGTTGATGAGACTTAGTACTTATGTTTCTAGTGGATGTAGTTAGACTATTTATAATTATTGTAAATTACCTTTCACTTTAATTTTCCTTTTTCATTGTATATAAATCATAATGAGCTTAATAATTCTTGATCACCCATGTAAATATGTATATTTTATTGTATCCAATAATTTTGTATTTATATAAATAGATAGACAATGAAGAGTGCACATGTGTGCATTGAGGAAATATTTCCACTTTGCATGCCTAATATCCCACTTGGGTATTCTATTCTAGTGTGTGAGTATTAACATTGTTGTTTTGTGCTTACAATTATTGGTACCGAAGGCTCGAGATTAGGGATTCTCCAAATATTTTCCAACGTCATCTCCTTTGGAATTGCCTCCCTACTTAATATGTGACTTCAAGGAGTTTAGATCCTATGAACCAAAAAAGCAACCCATTTTAGCTTGATTTTCCTTTACAAATTTAATTTTAGTAATTTTTTTATGTATTTTTTCCTATAGTCGTAGACCCTAATCATGGCAATTAATTATGGTCATTGGAGTTTCCTCCATTAATTTATTATCGGATTCAAAGAAACTCTTCTCAAACCCCTTCATGTGTTTCCAAATATCTAATAGTGAGTTCAATGGATTGGAACCATAGTCTATCCCTTGAAATCCAAGAATTTTTTCTAATCCTTAAAATTTGCTCTTACAGTTTGACAGACTTGAAAGTTTAAATGTAGAATGATCGAAATATTATCCTGAGACCGTATGTAGATCTTCTTTTGAAAGTGGATAATTTACCAATCAAATATAGGTTCTTGGAAGAAAGACCATTGGATTCCTATGGGGGTCAATGTCTATATCCATTTTTCCCTCCATTATTCTTCCAAAATTGCATGCACTTAGGATGAATGTTCATTGATTTGTAAGATGACTGAATTCTTTTGTTTGATGCCTGAGAATTTTGAAGATGATCTTTAAAATATATTTTGTAAATCTCAGACACAAGTGAAACAATTTTAATTATAGTAAGAGTTGGTTTTTGACAACAAGTGTTTATTAAATTGTTTATGAATGTATAAATCCATGGAGAAAATGTGTTCTTCTATGCTCTCGTTAATTGCACTATGGATTTCAATTGGAAGGATGATAAATATGATTTTTTTTTGCAAAATAATTCCTTATATATGAATTGGCCAATAGCTTAGGAATTTGTACTGTTGTGATTTTATGAATATTGATTTAATTATTTAGAGAGTATTGTATTTTTCTTCATTTATTTGATGGATTATTGGCCAATTTTAAGTTTGAGTTCATTTGAGTTAGAGCCTGTGGGTACTTTTACAAAGGTTTAAACAAGTTTTTAGAATGGGTTAATCTCCAGGTTTTTTTTTCATCCTATTGGATTTCAAATTCTTATATATATATCCATGTGTGTGTGTGGTGTTCATAACTTGCTTGACCATATCTTATGAACTTATACAATCTATTATCCTTTGCTATCCATTAGATACTCAAATGCATGCATTGATATTTTTTACTATTATAAAGAAATATGTAAGTTAAATTCCCAAATTCTTAAAGGGTTCTAACTCAATGGAAGAGCGCATGCCTTACAAGCAGGAAGTTGGTGGTTCAATTCCTCTGTTCCCAAATGATATTGCAATATTGGTAAAAAATTACTAAATTTGTGACCAACAAAAGAGATATGAGTGACCAAACAATGAGAGATAAGTGACTAAAAAATGAGAGATAAGCGACCAAAAAAATGACCAAAATTCGTATATAAACAATGAAATGACAGTTTTGGTGGCTAAGTTTTGATCTCTTATCACACGACCAAAAATGTGTTCATATTTAGTTTGGTCATTTACAGCTTGTCTTTTGGTCGTATATTTGGTCATCAATTGTGACAATTAATGACCAAATATACGACCAAACTAATGACCGCAAGAAAAAATATAAATTTCCAAACTAAATATGACCACATTTTTTGTTGTGTGATAAGAGAGCGAAAATTAGCCACCAGTGATAGCCAAATCAAAGGTGGCCATTTATATGCATATTTTGGTCTTTTTTTTTTGTCACTTATCTCTCATTGTGTACTAGTGGAAGTAGATATATCAAAGGACAACCAACCAAAAGTGGAAAAAAATCGATGATTATTGGATTTATCAACAAATCACTGAAATAACTAGTATATTAAAAGAATATCAAGATTTTTTTGCAAGAGACTATAAATATTTAAAGGGTTTGGTGAAAGAAATGGGAGAAATCAAAATTGACATCAAGCCAAAAGCTAAGCCAATGAAAATATGCTCATAAAAATTGTCTCACAAATACAAATACATAGTCAAGAAAGAAATATAAAATTGTTGGAAGAAAAAATCATCTACCCTGTGGATTATTTAGAATGGGATAGTTCAATGGTCATTCAGGACAAGGGAAACGATCCAATGAAACTGTGTATTTTTGTCAACTTCAGAGGACTGAATTAAGTTACTTTGATTTACCCCCTTTCCTACACCTTTTGCTGACAAGATTATTAATAAATTCGTCGGGCATGAATGACACTCTTTCATAGATGGATTCTATGGATATAATCAAGTTCCTATTTCCCAAGAGTATCAACACAAAACAACATTTGTCTATGAATTTGGTTTCTCACCTAAAAATTGATGCTTTTCAGTTTAAAGAATGCACCAGTAGAATTTTCCACAATAGTTATTAAAGCATTCCACAAATATATATAAAATGATGGTTATTTATTTCGATGATTAGACAATATACTCCGTATTCAGTGATGACATCCAGTGCCTCTGACTCATGTTAGAACGGTGTTGACATATACAACTTTCCTTTAACATTAAAAAGTGCATATGTGCAATTCCAATTGGAATTCTCTTGGGTTATGTTGTTTGCAAAGAATGAATTAAAGTCAATTTTGAAAAAATTAAATTTATACTCGACTTGAATCCTCCAATGAATCCGAAGTAGGTAAGAATACTTCTTGGACATACAATGTATTATCAAAATTTATTAGATATTATTTTAATACCACATATCCCTTATAATAATTTCTAAATCAAAATCAAGAATTTCGATGGTCACCAAAGTGTGAGGCGTCATTTGAGCTCCTTAAAATAAAATTAGTCAAAGCCTCCATTCTTCAGTTCTTGAATTGATCAACAAAATTTCATGTCTATATCAACACATCTAGAGAAGAAGTCAATGGAATCTTTACTCAACCTAGATATGATGGAATGGATTACCCCAATGCATATTGTTAACACCCACAAATGGTTAACTACCTCATCTCCCCCATTTCATGGCTCATTCGTCCATTTACCTACCATATTTCCCTGAAAATCCCACTAAAAGCCTCCAAAAGGCCATA
>LPNX010932735.1:9974-109155 GCA_001517045.1 Pseudotsuga menziesii
AATTCTAATCTAAGTCCTGCCTTCTATACTATACAGCAGCATTTATACGAAACAAAGAAACAATTAACACAAAGATACAGTGACTTATACATTGGTGAAACACTTATGGTTATTGTAAGTAGATATATAGGGAACTCGGTTCAGAAGCATACTACTTCTTAATACCGAGTTACTGTGCTGGAGTATGGTCTGGTGATTCCAGATGTGGAAAAACACAGTAATTATTAACAGATTTAACTACTGATATTCTGAGATACTATCTTTACTGTTACTAACTAGCTCCTCAGACATATAAAATAAACATAACAAGCATCCATTAATACTCAATAAACATAAATATTTAAATGACAGAACCTATTTTAAGCTATGGACAACAACAGCAATGGGAGGCCATTCCTTCCTACCAACTCCTGGAGAGCACTCAGACAGTGACTTCTCAGGACCCCCAAGCTTGCTCTGGTCTCCCTGGCTGGAACTAGGTGCAGAAATGTTAGATACCCGTCCTCAACTTAGTATGAATCCTGAACTTATCAGCAAGTCCTTCCAGCTAAAAGCTGTAAATATAATCAAGTTACTGCAACAATCCCCTCATAACACTTCCTTACTATTTTTCCCTCTTTCCTCAATGAAATTCCTGAATAAAATTCATCTGAATGAATTCTTTCTGGAATAAAATCTGAGCAGCCTTAGATCTCTTCATTGAGTACTTTTAAAAGATTGCCTAGGTCTTTGTTGGGTTAACTGTCATTTAATGAGCCATCTGCTCTGATTCCACTTTCTTGGGGAATCATGACCCCAAATATAGGGAAGTTGCCACCTGCAACTTAGGAAGTGTTTGAGGATGCTGCCACTTGTCTTTTGCCTTTCCACCTAGTTCCATCCACCAGTTTGACCAGTAACCTCTTTTAACAGTTCTCCCATGCTGTTGTCTCCATAATTTATTTATTAATAATAAAATATTCTGAATTACACTCCATTACTATTGACTCTGCTGAGTCATCAACCCCTACTTAGGATTAAGTTTAACATAATGTCTCAGAAATATATTAAAACAATTTACATAATTTTACAAAATTGGGGTATGTGACAAACACTATGATCAAAATTCAGATCTATCTCAAGAAGTATAAGGTCACAATATATGCAGATATTTGTTATTAGTTTGGCATCAATTATTGTCATACTCATAAACATTTTATGTGCTATGAAATTATGACCATTCAAATTAGTCCCAAAATACAAAGTTCAACATCGCTTTGCAAGTGGATTTGAGAGAAAATATAGTGCCAAATACTTCCATTACATAACGATGATGTACTCCTTCAAGATGTCTGAGCTTTAAGAGGGATTAACAATATTTTGTTAAAATATATTTAGTGGTTTTCATATAATGTGATGAAGGCATGGTTAGCAATGAACCACTAAAAAAGAAAAGAAAAACGAAAAAGGAATAGTTCACAATATGAAATCTAAGTTGTATTGAAACTAGTATGGAAACAAATACGATAGATTCTCAGAAAAGTCAGATACAATATTGCAAGACAACAAGTAAAAATATTATATATGAATATATAAAAAAATACATTCTCTTCTTATGCTAAAGAAATGTTGTAAATTATGTACTTACAAACATTTTCTTCTTCATATCATTCACATTATTAAACAAAAGGAGAAGCTAAGTTACTAATGGATATATTCCATAATATACAAACATATTGTCTAATTAGTAGAAAACAAAACATAAAGACATGTTTATTTCACTAGAGAGGTCCCGGAACCCTAGTCACCATCAACAAAGTTATGCTTGGCTGCTTCATTCTACACTTGAGCTTCGAAGGACATAGCTCCTACCTAAATATCGACATGATTCAATCTATTTGTGAGCTCTTGGAAGGCATGGGATTGCTCCTATTTTTGGGATTCCTCAACATCATTTTTCTTCCTCTGAATCGATCTCACTTCATGGAGGTCCTCTGCAACCTATTGAAAAATTTCCCTCACTTCTCCTTTGAGTTGGCAAAGCTGATGCTTCTGAATATCCGCATCATCTTTAACTCTCCTCAGTCTGTGTCCCAGTGCTTCAAGGCCATGTTGTGGGAAGCAAGGCTCACTCTCATTGGAGGAGTCCATGTTATCAACCTATTTGTAGAGGGGTCAATTAGCTTGGAGGCTCTCGCAGCTCTAAATTTATTTCCTCAGATGAATGAATTCAGAGATAAGTTGGCACATGTGTAGAGATAAGTCAAAGATAAGTCCCCGTTCTCTTGCATGACTGCAGATTAGCTAGACTACTAGATGCTAAATGCAGTTGGACTAACCCTTAAGTGATTAGAGTTGAAGTTAAGCTAATATTTCTAGAATCATTGGAGTTAAGCTAATAGTTATCCAATATGACTGTGATTAGAGTTGAAGTTAGGCTATTAGGTCTAGAATCATTGGAGTTAAGCTAATAGTTGTATCTAATAATAGATGGAGTTAAGCACGTAGTTGTATCTAATAATCGAATAGTTGAAAATTAATTTTAATTTTTACAACTATCACTAACGGTACTTATCACATGTTAATTAAGATATCTTTTATTATTTTGAAATTATTAATTATTAATTTTGGAGGGCACCCATAGAATCGATCTGGATAGTACACTTGTCTGATTCTCGTCCGTAGATTGAAAAGCATAAATAGTAGTCCACCCCAAAATTCTAAGATATATGTATGTGTTTCATCATAATAATAAAAAATATTAGGGACAGCAGGAGTTTATTATGAGTTTGGAGGAAATTCTTAGGAGTTCGAATGATTTAGTAGGAGTTCGACTCTTACATGACTACACATTAGCTAGACTCATAGATGTCAAATGCACTTGGACTAAGCCTTTGGTGATTAGAGTTGAAGTTAAGCTAATAATTGTAAAATCATTGGAGTTAAGCTAATAGTTGTACCTAAAAGTTAAGCTAATAGTTATCCAATATAACTCCGATTAGAGTTGAAGTTAATTTAATAGTTCTACAATCATTGGAGTCAAGCTAATAGTTGGATCTATTAGTTAAGCTAATAGTTATCCAATGTAACTCTGATTGGAGTTGAAGTTAAGCTAATAGTTCTAAAAGCATTGGGGTTAAGATAATAGTTGTATCTAATAATCGAATAGTTGAAGATTATTTTTTATTTTTAGAATGATCACTAATTGTGCTCATCACATGTTAATTAAGATATTTTTATTTTTTTGAAATTATTAATTATTAGTTTTGGATGATGCCCATAGAATCAATCTTGATAGTAAACTTGTCTCATTCTCATTTAATCTTGGACGATGCCCATAGAATCAATCTGAACAATACACTTGTTTCATTCTTGTTGGTAGATGAAAAAGCATAGATAGTAGTCCACCCCAATAGAACTATCACTAATTTTGTGCTTATCACATGTTAATTAAGATATTTTTTTTTACTTTTTTGAAATTATTAATTATTATTTTTTCCATTGAATCAATTTCGATAGTACATTTGTTCTCATTTAATCTTGGACGACACCCATAGAATCAATTTGAATAGTAAATTTGTTTCATTCTTTTGGGTAGATGAAAAAACAAAGATGATAGTCCACCCAAAATTCTAACATTCTTATATGCCTATCGGTATAAAACTATGTTACATTCGAAGCATTGCCTCTCTCGATTGATTGATTCTTGGAGCATCTCTTGGGTTTCCATTTATAAAGTCAAAAGATCCACTCCGTCGTTGTCGTTGTCGTTGTTTGTTTGGATGTCTTTTGTTACCTCGGTCATCCCATTCTTCTCCCTCAGGTAGAGCTAGCTCCCGGTCATCACAGAATTCTTCCCCTTCATAGGAATAATCCTCCACCATAATTAATTGGTTTCTTAACCAGCAAAAGAAGCCTAACCCATAGTTAACTTTGGGGCCGCCACCTTGTTGATGTATTTGTAACTTCAGAATGTATTCATCTATGTATCTTATGTATTGTAACCCGATGTTTATTCTGGGATGTATCTATTATGTAATTGAGTCATATTTTCATACCCCGATGCTCCAATCAGGAGGATATATTATGTAAACAAGTCATGTCAAGTCATAGTGAGTAACCCTTTGATTGTCTAAGGGTTAAAGTCCCTGCAGTTCCGGGGTACTAGGGTTATTAGACTCTCCTACTAGAGGTCGGACCTAGTAGGATTTTAGTCATGCTGGGATTAGTATAAATAGAGAACTGGAGTCTCTATTTATCACACAAATCATCCACACTCAAGTGTAGCACATATTTTAGGAAGGCGAAGACACTGGGGCTAGACAAGAAGAAGATTACTGATGTCGGGATATCACTTACTATTTTGGGGCTCTTCTATTTTGGTGCTAATTCTATCTCTGAGGAAGTTGTGGGGTTTTCTCCTTTATGGTTTCCCTGAGAAAAAACACTATGTTCATTTTCTCTTGTGTTTGATTGCTGTGCTTTTTATTCTCTCAGTTAAAGATCCTAATAATGCTAGCTTAATGTTGAAAAACTAACATGGTATCAGAGCTAACCTGAGAACAAGACACTGTGCAGCTGTGAGAACTAGGGATTTTTAGTTTGTGGATCTTCCTCCACATATTTTCAGCAAAACTAAGGTGGAATAACTCTCCTCCCTAGGGCACATCTTTCTGTCGAAGCATAATCCAATTCTGAGGTTTTTCAGTTTTGGACCTGTCACTGCTGTCGAAAATTAGGGCTTTTCACATAAGAGGAATTTTTTAGTGAGTCTAGGCCTGGATTGTTCTCCTCCCCAAAATTGAAGTTAGGATAAAATTTCAAGACATTTGGGTGAACAAAACTCCGAAAAAGCAAAACCCTAATTTGCTCCTAATCCAGTACTACAAGATTTTAGCTCAAGTTTCAGATCCGACATCTTGAACCTGGTAAGATCTAAAATATTTTGTATTTCCATTTGAGATTCTCATTTAAGATGTCTCATCATACCAAGCTTGATGAAAATTTTGAGGGAGTCGATAAATTTCGAGCCTGGAAGTATAGGATCTCCCTGGTCCTCGAAGAGAATGAGTTAGACTCCTACATCCATGAGGAGGTTTCAGTTCCAGAGGGAGATGAGGAAAAAGACTTACATAAGAATAATATGGTTATGGAAAAGAGGATCATTGTTGATTCTATCAAGGATCACCTTATCCCACAGGTGTCCTCTCTCAAGACACCTACAACTATGTTTGATTCCCTAACCAAATTGTTTGAAGGGAAGAACATAAACCAGAAGATGACTCTAAGGAATCAACTAAGGAATGTGAAGATACAGAATGCTGAGACTATCTAGTATTACTTCACAAGGGTTTTTGAGATCAAGGAACAATTGGAAGCAGTATATGAAGAAGTGGAGAATGCATAAATTGTGATGACCACCTTGAATGGTCTCCGTAGGAAATGGGACTCTTTCATTCAAGGGATTTGTGCTAGAAAGAAGTTAGTCAAGTTCAGCAGATTGTGGGAAGAATGTTCTCAAGAAGAAGCTGAGATAGCAGCTTGAGAAGAGAAGATGGGAACTGAATATCAAGTTCTCACAGTACAATCCAAGAAATCCAAATCCATCCATCACAGAAGTAAGTACTCTCATCACAGGAATAACTCTAGAAATCCTAGAGATAGGTCTAAGTTCATTTTCTATACATGTGATGAAAAAGGACACTTTGCTAGAGATTGTCCTAAGAACAAAATTATCACTCACAAGAAGAAGGGAAGCAAGAGAAGACATCATGCTCATGCTACAGAGGATGATGAACCATCCAAGAAGAGATCCAAATATGAAAGTGAAGATTCTTCAAGCGAGGATGTATATGTTTTGATCTTCACTCTCACAGGTAACATTACTCATGGAAGTGATGATTGGAATATTGATAGTGGGGCTTCCAACCATATGACTGGATTCAAGGAATCCTTTGTGAGACTCTTAGAACAGTAATCACCTCACAAGGCGAAGCTAGGAGATGACTACCAATATCTGATAAAAGGTAGTGGGGAATCCTCATATAAACTAGACTCTGGTAAGTCTATAACAATGAAGGAATTATTGTTTGTACCAAGACTCAAGAAGAACCTTCTCTCCATATCAAGCATTGGATGCAAAAGGAATGAGGGTTGCATTCATAGATGGTAAAGTCATCATGTGGCCAAAAGGAAAGACTATTGATGATGCAATAGTGATTGGTGAACAAGAAGGAGGCTTGTACAAATTAAAGGGCCATCTAGAACAAGCCTTGGTCCATGACACAGTAGAGCCAAGTGAACTTTGGCATAGAAGGCTTGCACATGTGCATTACAGAGCACTACCTCTTGCAAGAAAAGTTGTTGAAGGTATTCCATAAATACAAGCAAAACATGACGGGGTCTTCAAAGGATGTGCGAAAGGAAAGAACACAAAGAAGACATTTCCAAGTAGTGAAAGCAAAGCAAAAGGAATCTTGGAAATCATCCACTCTGATGTATGCAGTCCTATGTCATCAAACTCACTAAGTGGGTATGCATATTATGTTTCTTTTATTGATGATGTTTCTAGGAAGACATGGGTTTACTTCATGAAGAATAAAGATGAAGTATTCAGCAAATTCAAGGAATTCAAAGCCTTGATCGAGAATCACACTGAAAAGAAGATCAAGACCCTTCCATTAGATAATGGTGGAGAATTCACTTCGAATGAATTCAAAGAGCTATGTAAAGAATCAGGGATTAAGAAAGAGTTGTCTACTCCTTATAATCCACAGCAGAATCGGATTGCAGAATGGAAGAACAAAACTATCATGGAAGCTGCAAAAGCAATGCTTTATGATCAAGATCTTCCTATGCATCTTTGAGTGGAAGCTGCTAGAACAGCGATGTATGTACAAAAACATACTCCACATAGAGTACTCGAGAACAAGACTCCTAAATAATTCTTCTCCGGAAAGAAACCAGAAGTCAGCCATCTCAAAATATTCGGCTGTCCTGTATACATACACATTCCAAAAGAGAAGAGAACAAAATTAGATCCTTCAGGAAATAAGGGTATATTTGTGGGATACTTTGAAAGATCGAAGGCTTACAAAATCTATTTACTAGGATACAAGAATATTGACATCAGTAGGGATGTGACATTTGATGAAGACACAACTTACAACAAATCTAAAAAGAGACCTGCTGAAGAACTGGAAGAAGCAGAAGCACCTAGAATTCATGACACAACCATGAATGAATAAATTCAAGAAGAAGATCGAGAATTTGAAGAACCACAAAGACCGGTAGATCCACCTCTGGAGAAGAATCCTCATAAAAGGAAACCTGCTTGGGTACGTGAACTTATCCAAGGTGCAGAAAGATATGGGGCTCCAGAAGAGAATCACAAAGAAAGAAAGAGAACTAGATGCTGTTCCAAGTATGTAGCTTTACTATGTGATTTCATTGATAAAGAACCTTCTAGTTTTGAAGAAGCGACAGAACAGAAAGAATGGAAGGATGCTATGATCGAAGAATATCAATCGATCATGAAGAACGATGTTTGGGATGTTGTCCCAAGACCAGAAGGGAAGTCAGTTGTAACTTCCAAATGGATCTACAAGATCAAGCATGCTACAGACGGTAGCATTGAAAAGTATAAAGCAAGATTTGTGGCTCGGGGTTTCTCTCATAAATAAGGAATAGATTATGAAGAAACCTTTGCACCTGTAGCCATATACACTTCCATTAGATCAGTACTTGCTCTGGCTGCAGTGATGAAATGGAAGATACACCAGATGGATGTCAAGACTGCTTTCTTTAATGGTGTTGTGGAAGAGGAAGTGTATGTATAACAGCCACTCAGTTTTGAGACACATTATAGGGAGTCTCATGTATGTAGATTGAAGAAAACCCTGTACGGTTTGAAACAAGCACCCAGGACCTAGTATGGTAGAATCGATAGCTTTCTATCCAGTTTGGGCTTTATCAAGAGTAAAGTAGATTCCAACCTTTACTACAAAGTTGAAGATGGTAACCCAGTGATGTTCTACTATATGTACATGATCTATTTGTGACAGGTATGGATGGGTTGATTGCTGATACAAAGAGAAAGCTTGCTGCGGAGTTCGAGATGAAGGAATTGGGTATGATGCATTAATTTCTAGGTATGGAGGTGTGGTAGAGTACAAACGGAATCTTCCTTGGAAAAGGGAAGTATGCAGTAGATATCCTGAAGAGTTTTGGGATGATGGAATACAAAGCCATGGCCACACCTATGGCATCGAACCTGAAGCTATTGAGTAATGCTTCATCAGAGTCAGTTGATCCCACGATGTCTCGTCAGATGATTGGGTCCTTGATGTACCTGATGAACACAAGACCAAACATTTGCTTTGCTATGAACACCTTGAGCTAATTCTTGACAGATCTGAGAAATGTTCACTTTATTACTGCAAAACATATTTTGAGGTACCTGATGGATACAGTTGATTATGGGCTCAAGTACGATGCAAATCAGAAGATTAACTTGGAGGGTTATGTTGATTCAGATTGGGAAGGCAGTGCCATTGATAGAAACAACACTTCAGGATGTTGCTTCAATATGGGATCAGGTGTGATCTCTTGGTTTAGTAGGAAGCAATCCTATGTGGCACTAAGTGTAGCTGAAGCAGAGTATGTCATAGCCTGTTCAGGTAGTTGTGAGGCAGTATGGCCATGGAAGCTATTGTATGATATATTTGATCTCTAGTTGGATGCTACTTGTATACATTATGACAGCCAGAGTTGCATGAAATTGTCAAAGAATACAGTGTTCCATGACAAGTTGAATCATATCGAGATCAAGTATCACTATATCAGGGATATGGTGAAGAGGGGAGCAGTGAAGCTCCAGTATGTTGCGACGGAGGAACATATAGCTGATGTATTGACGAAGCCATTGGCTAGGATGAAGTTTGAGTACTTCAGGGAGAATCTTGTTGTTCTCCAGATCGAGGTTTCCTCCAAGAGAAAGTGATGAGACCCATAGTCATTCTGACATGGTGAGAGTATTGGTTCCTTCCATGGTCAGATGTAAGGATTGAGCCCTTTTTTCATGCTGAGAGGATTGGTTCCTTCCATGTCAGATATGAGTGCTGGCCATTCTGTCGAGTAGCACAGATGTAAGGACAACTACCATTCTGGGAATGGAGGTGTTGTACGGGATTATGCACCTAAGAACCATATGTCTGGGGTTACCAACATACTCAAACACTTGCAGAAAATTGACTTCTTAAGTGCAGAATAGGAAATAGGAGGGTTAGAAGAACTTACTTGTTAAACGAAGGTCGATCCTTGCTAGTCCTTTCCGATCTGCTCCACTTCCAAAGTCTTCAGGATTGTCCCTCTTTCACCTGTCAAGAAATACTCTTATAGATACAAGATTATTCATATATATATATATGCAGGTTAGGAAAATCATATATCATACTGAAACATAAACATTTACCAATCTACAAGACATGAAACACATATGGAAGAAGTAATCTCTTTATTATCAATAATGGAAAGAGTTAAGCTTACAACCCAACGTCTGAGACAAGGACTCCTCTGCAACCAAAGGATTCTGAGTTTCATTGCTCCAAATACTTATGTATACAATCCACCAGCATAAATTTTCTCTCCAAGTATATATATCTAACACCCTCCCCAAGGCCTGTATTTATATGGGTGAAATAAGGCCGTTCTCGAAGGTTGGGGAAGTTGTAGCAGTTAAGGAAATTAAGTTAAATTACTTAAATAATCTCCCATTAGCGCATGTTTTTATATTTTAATGTTAAGAAGCACATTCGCAAGTATGTAGTAGAGAAACCTGCGAATGATTCATGACTATGTATAAGTGCAACCCGCGAATACATGGTTTCACAACTTGCTACAAAGGAGACTTGCGAATGATGCATGAGTTGTCTATAAAGAGAGTCGCGAATACATCCTAACATGGAAAAATGGCAAAGTAACTAGCTGGATGAAGGGAGAATGTATTTCATGACAAGCCAAGCTATAGTGTTTTGGTCAAACCTCTATCCATAAGTGTCCTTTTGTGTGCCAACATGAGGGATATCAGTACTCGGACGGAGAGGTGCCACTCAGGTGTATAACAGATGCCTCCTAATGTGTGAGGTCAGAGGGGAACGATGGCTGAAAGACATTATAATCAATAACTCTGTAGAAACTTAGAAATCCAATGGAGCGGAGAGAGTACCTGAAACCAAATACTTAGTAATGTCATATACAAAGTTACATCTGAGGATACTATGTTCAATTGACTGGAACACTAGCTCCTTTACAATAATTGAGTACATCATATGATACGGGTAAAACCACGTATATTACAAAGGTGGATCAAAGCCACAATACAATAATGATGAGTCTTCAAAGATATGGAAGCTGGATATCAGAATAGAACATAGTCTTGCGCAACTTAGTTCATAAGTGAGGAACTAAGGTATTCATATAGGAGCCTAAAGAACCAGTACAATCCAAGCCATGTGAATAAGGGTAAGCTAAAGTCGAACATGGAGAGGATTCAACAATTTGTCAACCAATAGGTGATAATTGAAAATTGAAGCAAAGGAGTTCACCAATGATGAAAGTGAATCCAGAGGTACGATTGTCAAAAATCTAGGTCTTCGTCATCAGGAAGTGCTGAAACGGAACCATACTGTGATAAGGAAGGCAATAGATCCTCCAACAGATCACAAGAGTGACAAGGAACTGGGAAAAAGAAGGGAGACACAAGTAGATAGATAACAGATATAACAGTGATGGGATCAGGCTATAGATCAGACTTTGGGAAGAATCCTTGAACAATGAGTACAACACAGAGATGACCCAAGGAAACGCACAACGGATAGATAGAACAACTAGACTTATCTGTCATGTAGGAGACATGATCAAATTCCCCAGGTATAATGGACAAGAGGAGGAGTAGAAAACTCAAAGTGATAGTTGAACACAAGTGGACACTAAAACATGGATATCGAAAAGCAAAAAGTGCTATGTTCAAGGATGACATGTTGCCATTACTGAAAACAAGAGAAAACTTCTTCCTTACCTTCCCTGTTAATTTTTAACAAGTCCAGGAAAGTCAACTCGGTTCCCTCTTCATTTTTTAACAAGCTTGAAGAGATGGGAAAATAATGCTTGGTAGTGCCACTGATCCGTGGATTTAATGAGCCCGAACTAGTGCATGCTCATGCGGTATTTTCACATTTAGAGAGTTTGAAAATGCCAAAGAAGACTCTAGGGGGGTCCTTTTTCATCCAATTTAGTCTCCTGAGGCTGAAAAAGTAAAAAACAAACCACAGAAGAAATCTCTTAACTTCCAAAGAAGAAAAGGTGAACCTTTTTCGTACTTAGTCGGGAAGGTTCGAAAAAGATTAAATTACTGCCTACCCAACGCTCCTTCTAGAACAGCATAAAATAGCTTGAGTTTTACGAGTGTGAAGGAAAGCAAGATCACTTGGAAAGATCCATTTGGTTACAAGAAATGGGGCTTACAACAATAAACTCGTTGCTTTGTTCTTAAGTGTTTAACAAGCATGACAAAGACACAAAGTACACTCTGAATCTTTTTTATGTTTGAGTCCAGAGCACGAAAAAGAGAAAACTAAGCTCAAACTGGGTGTTCCTTTTCTGTAAATTTAGTCCCTCAGGTCCGGAAAAGTGATAAACCTATACCTGAGAATACTCTTCTCAATTCAAAAGAAGAGAGAGTGATCCTTTCTCGTATTATTCCGCATGGTCCGAGAAAGAGATAACTACCACCAATGTGGATGCCTGTTCACATATTCTTAATGAGCTTGAACGGACGAGATAACTCGGTAGTCAAGTCTGTTTTGAAGGAGTCAGACCTGGGCCTAAAGAAACTCCATAAGGGTGGGGATTCCTATAAATGGATAGCTTGTAAAAAGAGATTCATAAGAAGGTCTATTTGTCGTGAAAAATAACTATGAGGAAACCCATGGGCCTGAAACAGTGACGGCATGAGTACCAAAGGATTACAAGGGCATATAAGGAGGATACTCATGAAATAAGGACCCTAGCCATGGAAGAACAATGGTAGAGACAAGGGACTAATGGCTTAGGATACCATAGTCTGTGGCAAAATGTTGCATACTAAGGTTAATGTGGAGTGATAAGATGCCAACATGTGTTGGAAAGAGCAAAAACCAACCTATAGAAGCATCAACACATTGAAAAAGTTGGTAAACTTGTTCCAAGGCACAAAGAGGGTGATATTAGTCAATTGACATTTCAAACTATATAAAAAGACCCATTTTACGAAATATTATTTCTATAAATAGTTTGAAAATTAAAACATTTCTCACCATTTGAACTTTTTGAACCAAAAAGGAAAGTTTACCCTCTATCTTTGATTGATTACCGTGGACAATTGGATCGTCAGAATCCGAATCCGTCAGCTTCAGGTAATTCTACACCCTAAGCTCGTCAATTTGATCCAAACAAATATTAGTTTTAATGTTAAATTTAGTATTTTGCATCATCCCAAACTACATCAGGGCGCATTCGTGGGTTGCAAGGCGTGAAAGTTGCGAATACACGTTTCATTCGCGAGTTGCCTAACTAGCCAGTCGTGAATGACTCACGACCTGCCTAATTAGACAGTCACGAATGCTGTGCGATGGGTGAAAACTCAAAAATTATGCAAAATTTTTAATTTTTTATGATGAAATACTGAACCAAATTATGTGTATTTTTCAGGAAAAATATGGTGATAGAGTGGAGGGAAAGAGAGCATGAAATAATGGATCATGCAGCACTCCAAAGCGCACCCACAATACAAGCATTGAGGACTTGTGGGCTGCTGAAGTTCTTTTGTACATCGCCCATGCGGGCAAATGTCTGCTTACTGGAATTCATGGTCAATTACTGGGATCATGACATGGGGATGTTCAATCTTCAAGGTGAGACCTTAGAGCTTACCGTGGAAGATATATATTTCATTACCGGGTTGTCACAACGGGGGCCACCGGTGAATTTGGAGGGAAATGGTAGGGGTGGGGGCCCCTTGAGTGTCCAAAACTATGTTGACATATTCTGCACACCGGGTACGCCAAAGAAGGGCAGCAGTGTTATCATTGCAGACATCCAGAATTTCACACTCCAAGTACTAGCTAGTACTATTGTGAGACTTGCAGGATCATCAGGGTTACATATGGCCACCAGGAATCAGATGAGGGTGGCAGTTGATTGATTTAGAGGTGCTCTCTATGATTGGTGCTCGGGCATGCTTCCCATCATGAAGAGGCAACTATCCGACTTTAGGAGAGGAAGACGCAAGAATTTTGGCTATGCTAGCATACTAGTAGCGTTCTTCTTCTTCGAGAGTGCCAGCTATGAGCCCTGCTATACCACTACAGGTCAGACATCCATGTCAGCCGAGGCTGAGCCGATGGGGAGACATCTTCCTCCGTCAAGGAGGAGGAGACATAGTACACAATGTTTACGATGATTAATTTTATGTATGGTGGGAACGACAGCTGCCAGCGTTGGAGCAGTTGCCATATGCTGGGATGGATTTCCTAGGTGACCCCGACCTTGTCCTCCCTCCAGGAGGAATATGGGGCGAGATGGGTAAGTAATTTTTTAATTTTTTATCATTTTCAAATTTTTATGAATTTTCCAATGATAGAATATATACATATGTACAAGTCTTAACCCTATTCATGTGTCAAAATGAAGATATTGGACCAGTTCGCCCTGAAGGGAACCCGCGGATGTTCGTGCAACCGGTTGTAGGAGGAGACCCAGGATTGGTCCGAGTACTAGAGGGGAAGCTGGCCAGGCTAACCCAGCGAGTACCGACGATACGGATTGAGCACATACCTACAGCCATGCAGGAGTTTGTAGTAGGGATTCCATCGGTTTGTCTCTGACTGTTCAGGCAAGTAGCTAGAGCAGTACTGGTATACAGAGATGCGGTGGAGGCTGCCAAAGCTGAGGAGGCTGAGGAAGCCAGGGTGCATAGAGATCATGGGGACCAAGGTGGTCCCAGTGGCCAGGACGGGCAGGCTTAGGTCTAGGGCATTTTGATGGATGATGATCCACATTTTGTATATTTTTGTATATGACAGGATCTACGGATCAGACTCGACCTATCTATGATAGATATTTACATATATATATATATATATATATGTGTGTTTGGTTGTCAGTTTATTTACAATTGTTTCTTATGTGTTTGCGTATATTTTATAAAATGTGTGTGAGATGCCAGTCCAAAATATAATTAGCATATGCATCAGTTAATGAATTTTGGTTTCGTGGAATATGATTAAAAGTAATAACTTCAAAATGTCTTTCCAATAAACAGATTTGCATGAACTGACGTAACAAGGTAGGATTACGCACCTGATAAGCTCGATTGAGCTGGGAAACTACCAACTGAGAATCCAAACAGACTTCAAGCTGGGTAATGCCTCGTGACAAAGCATCCCATAGGAGCTCAATAATGTCCCTATACTCAGCAACATTATTAGAAGCAGGACCTAGACAAGCGCCTCCCGCGGAAACAAGCTGTCCTGAGGGAGAATAGATAACCCATGCTACCGAAGCCAGGTTACAAGTGTGACGGCTGGTGCCATCAGAAAAACCTACATACATCTTGGAAGACATCTGCAACAACCAACAGATAGTATAAAAAACAAAATTGACAACCTAATGTACATAAAAATACATACACTAATATACAAGAAAAAGTGCTAAGCCTAAGAATAGTACTTCTTCAGGTAGAGCCCATTTCTAGGCTCAGGAAGCTTATTCCCATCATAATCCACTAATTCATATGCACCTTTACTCAATAATTTTGACATGACATAGGGTCCTAACCACATAGCCTTGAATTTTCCTGCCCCCAGAGGCTCTTTATCTTGGTCCCAGAGCAAGACAAGTTCCCCTTCAGAGAAAACCCTAGGTTTGACCGACTTATCGTATTGAGCTTTAACCCTAGTTTTGTGAGCCTAATTTGCAGTCAAAGCATCTCTACGTTTTTCATCAAGGTGTTCTAAATGGAGCAACCGTTCCTCAAGATCAGTCGTATCAGGTAGCACATGAATAGCTATCTACAAGGATGGGATTTCGCATTCAATCGGTGTAATAGCTTCCACCCCGTGAACGAGTTGGAAGGGGGAAAAACCGGTAGCAGTATTTACATTGGTTCAATAATCCCAAAGAGCAGGGTATAACATGATGTGCAAATTTGAGCGGGCTGCATCAATAGTAAGTTTAAGAATAGTTTTTAAAGTCTTGTTTACAGCCTCTACCTGACCATTTGCTTGCGTATAGTATGGAGAAGAATGTTCTTGTCGGAATCCAAACATGGTTGTCAGTTCTGTCATCATGTTATTTTGAAAATGACTGCCATGGTCAGTGACAATCACTTTGGGAATACCAAACCTAGTAATAGTCTGATTAAACATGAAGAAAGCTGTTGTTTCCCCATTGTCTTTGAAAGTAGGCATTGCCTCTGCCCATTTTGTAAAATAGTCAACAGCGACCATGATGTATTTATGCCCCCTAGCCGAGGCTGGGTTGCATGTCATGTAATCAATCCCCCATTTCATGAAGGGGCCTACCGAGACAATGGGAAACAAGGGAGTAGGATGTGACCACATTTTCCTGGTGTAAAGCTGACACGGATGACAGTGTTTCACTACTTCCACACAATCTTTAAATATGGTGGGCCAGAAATAACCGGCACGTAATATCTTCTGGGCCGTTGCTAACCCAGATAAATGACCCCTACATGCTCCACTATGGGAATCATTTAGGACAATATCTGCTTCCTCATGAGTAAGGCAGCGATGCAAGACATAATCTACCCCTCGTCGATATAATGTATCTCCTATAATGAGGTAGTTTTTAGCATGAAGGCGTAACTTACGTCGGTCTTCCCTAGAGTAAGCGGTAGGATACTTCAAAGTCTGGAGATATATAAGAATATCTCCGTACCAAGGATCAGAGGTGGATATCAAGAAGATGTGCTCATCTGGGAATGAGTCATCCTCAATCACTACATCTTCTTCCGTAGGAAATTATGCTATAAGCTCAGAAAAAACCAAGGACTTTTTAGACTTAGAGGATTGGAAAACCAAGTCAAACTCTTGGAGAATGACTATCCACTTGTTGAATTTCCCCCCAACAATCCGTCGAGATAAAACATATTGGAAAGGGTTTACATCCGCCACCACAGTGGTGGTCCTCAGTAAAATGTAGTGCCATAACCTCTGTACAGCATAAACAACTGCTAAGGCTAACTTCTCGACGTGGGAGTACTTAAGCTCAAGACCAACCAAAGCATGACTAAGGTAATAAACGACATGCTCAATGAGCTTGTCACCCTCCTGAACTAATACCACCCCAATGGTCGACTCTGATGCAGCTAGATACAATATAAAATCCCTAGAATAATCTAGTGGGCGTAATAAAGGAGCCGACAACAAGGATTTTTTCAATGCCTCGAACGTGAGTTGTGCAGTTTCACCCCATACAAATGGGGTGTCCTGCTTGAGCAGGCACATGAAACCTTTGGTGATCTTGGCATAATTAATGATAAAACGTCGAAGGAAGTTAGAATTTCCTTGTAGACTCTGAAGTTTCCTGAGAGAACGAGGAGGAGGAAGATTTACAATGGCCTCAACTTTCAAAGGATCCACCTGGATGCCTCTACTAGAGATAATGAATCCAAGCAATCTTCCTGACTCGACGTAGAATACACACTTGTGGTCAAGAGAATTTTATAGTGTCTGCATCTCTCAAAAATCAACCGTAAATGATCTGGATGTTGGATCCTCTTGCGAGAATGAGTGGGCAGATCATCAAGGTAAGGCTCAACAATGGATTTTATGTCGTGAAAAGCAAAGTTCATGGCTCGTTGAAAGGTTGCCCCCACATTTTTCAATCCGTAGGGCATTTTCCTATACGCGAATGTACCCCAAGGGAAAATGAAAGCATTTTTATGCTGGTCTTCTAGTTTGATTTGGATTTGATTGTAGCCGGAGAAACCATCCATAAACAAGAACACCTCACTTCCCGCACATGCATCTATGATCTGATCAATAAATGGTGTGGGTTAGTTGTCCTTAGGACAGGCTTTGTTAAGGTCTCTAAAGTCCATACAACATGAATAGTCCCTTGATTTTTATCAATAGGAACTGGGTTGGACACCCATTCAGTCAAAGCTATGGGATATATGAAACCTGCTTTCAACATCTTTTCAACCTCTGCCTTCACAACCGCTGCTTTACGTGGGTTCACGGGGCGTAACTTTTGTCGGACCGGCTTGGCATCAGGATAGGTTTGGATCTCATGTTGAACAATAGATGGATCTATGCATGGCATCTCCTCATATGACCAGGCAAAGATATCACTAAATTCCTTGAAAAGGGCAGTATAAATGGCAATCTCCTCCGGAGAGCAGTTTGCACCTATATAGATATTTTCCATGACATCTCAATTTATAGAGATGTTGATAGGGATAGTGGCGGAAATGTTTTCCATATTCCCCTTGGAAAACACTCCTTCCCTAGGTAAAGGGTTGACAGGTGTATCAACATCATCTGACAGTCTCACATGAAACTCTTGGTTTTCTATCTTGCTTAGCTCTAGAAGGAAATAAGATCGCTAATGAAGATCCTCACATATCTTATCACGTCCACACATAGCTTCCAGAATAGCTTCATCGGAAGGTAAAACGGTGTCTAAGAAATCTATGGAATGTAAAGAGTTTTCCGCCCATGCGGGCAAATAGACTTCTTCCAGATCATCCGAGACTATAAGAGGATCTGGAATGGGATCAACAGTGGTTTGGGTAATAGCTTGATACGCCACCTCCACTGCCGATAAGGGCACTTCCGGTTCCTGGGGAGTTGGGAGAACCCAAGGATCAGTCCTATCGACCACCGAAGCGATGGACTTCCCCACACTAGTAGAACCGATATAAAGGACTGGAGCTGGAAAATCAAATGTGCCCATCAATGACGCATACATTCCAGCCCCCAAGCTCTATGCAGTAGGTTTGGCCTGATCAACCAATGGCACAGTGGAATATTTAGACTCTAAGCGGCCTTTTCGGGTAAAATCAAGTTGGTCAATAGTGACCACCTTGCCCTCATGTGGAAAAACCACAACATGAAAGAAAGCTGATGCAACAGCAGACATTGCATAAGTCCAATTCCTACCCAGAAGCAAATTGTAGTCCAAGGGAGCATCAATCACTTCAACTTCAACAGAAACTGCTTTTCCTACTAACTTAATCTCGAAAGCCGGCATGATACCATGTGGACAGAAAGAATTTCCATCAAAAGCAGTAAGTAAAGTGTTCGATGGGACCACCTCTGGGGATCCGAGAGATTTCCAATAGGCCAGGGACATAATGCATGTAGAGGCTCCCTCATCAACAACTGCTCGTCCAATGGTCTTACCGCCATGGAAAACATCTATAGATAGGGCTACATGGTAAGGGAGGTGAATTTTAACATCAGATAGATGAAATTTCGCTGTGAGACTCGAAGATTCCATGCTACCTAAAGCTGCTAAGAGGGCATCCCACTGAGCGGGACAGCTCTGTAGCACCTCCAAAGCTGACATTGCACATGAAGTCTGAACCAAGTCTTCAACCATAGAGTAGTTGGAAGCAGCCCTAGCATTTGGGTTATGCAAAGTCTTCTTAAAGACACCTTTGGGTATCTTTGCCATTATTTCCGCAGGTTTCTCTATAGTGAGCGGGTTGGAAGGTTCACCTACAGCTTTACCCATCTCAGGAGTCTCTTTCTCATAGCTTTTGTTCCTAGTTTGCAACAAAGTCGGGGATCTAACCATGTTGATATAATTAGGGTCAGGGGCAGCTTGAGTGCCCCCTGCTATGGTAGAAGCTGAAGCAGAATTCTATCCTCGGGGAAAAGGATCCTTCAGGACAGCCGGTGGTTGAGATTTGAGCAGCTTTTGGGCTTGATCCATGAGGGGACAAAGGTGAGTAAGATGACCCCCCTGGCACAACTTACAAGGGAATTTGACTTTCTTCTTTTCCTTTTTGCCCCCATCAGCATTGTTTGCAGGCTTTGGCTTGTTTTGATTTTGGTTTCCCTCTCCCTTTTTACCTTTCTTCTTCTTCCCGCCGGGCTGCTGATTTCCCTTCTGAGAGGTTTGTGTAAAAACATTTGCACTTTGGGGAGAGGGGACAGCCTTTTCTTCCTCCGCCGTAGACTGTTTGACCGATAATTGGTGAAGTTGTTTTGTCAAAGTCTCTACAGTGGGAGAATCAACGGACCCAACCACACCATCGGCATGGGGTCCAGGCTTAGGCTTCTCCGCCTCATGCGAAGGCCTAGGTGCCTCATGGATAATATCATATAAGATCCCAGACTGTGAATAAATCAAGTCTAACTATTGGGCCCTGAGTATGGCTTCTTCTTCACTAGTCACTCTTGATGTGGAAACGTCCTTAGATATGTATGGAAACAGTGATTTAAGGAACCACTCTAATAGAAACTCAGGAGGGATGGTAGCTTTGATAAGGATCTTTCGCCTCCTCCACTCTTGGATATGATCCAATATGTGGGTATCCTTGTTTTGTCTAAAGGTACACAACAAGTCCGTTCCGAAATCATATCGGACCGGAAGCTGAAAGTGGCTAAGGAAAGCACTAGCCAAGTCCCAAAAACTACTAAAGGCAGCAGAAGGCAGCTCAATGTACCATTTTTCTGCAGTGCCTGTCAAGGTCCTCTGGAACAGCCTCAATCTCACTGAATCTTCATTCAATGAATTGGAATAACACCATAAATGGAAGGCGGTGGCATGAGCCCCAGGATCTTCACCAGCCTTACCTTCGAACTTAGGGATGCTCGAGGGCATATTGGTGGGAACAGGTGGCCACAAGGGGTCATGCCTCGCTGGGTCATTCATCAATTTGGATAAGTCTGGAAAATTTAAAGTTGCCAGAAAAGGAAGTTTGGGCCTAACCGGTGCATTATATGTGCCAGCTTGGGGATTAGAGGGTCTTGCCCCCGAATTCCCATAGGTAAAAGTGGGGTTTCCCCCTGACACCGGTTGTGAAGTGGGAAGGTTTCTTTGAAACGGATTCCATCTGTAGGCCACAGGATTTTGGGTGGGAGGTGCAGTGTAAGTGGTTCGGGCCATCCCCATAGAAGCTAGGGTCTGAAAGACTGGAGCAGGTATCCCTCCGCTAAACAAAGAAAAGGGAGAGCTCGTGTATGGGACCAAAATAGGGGTCTAGAAGCTTTTCCCATAAGAGGTGTTGCTCCCAAACTTTACTCCTACATATGAAGGAGATGGACCTACATATGGACTAGATGGGGGAATGTGCCCCCCATTCCAAGGGAATCCTTGGACAAAATCCAAGAATCCGACCGGACCACTCTGGGTAGTGTAAGGGAAGGAAGAAGGAATTGTAGGTATACTGGGGATCCCAGTAACCATATCACCAGAAGTACCTCCTATGTTCGAGTGAACCGGTGGTTGGACCACCCGGCTCGTTGGAGTTAAGGGTGTAGAAGGTAAATTAGATCTAGGGGCACTAATTGGGGGAGGTAGTACTCCTTCAACCGGAAGGGTTGAGGTGAAAACAAATGGAATTTCTTTCGCAGAAGACATGACTCTACCCAAAGGGACACCTAGCACTAGTGAAGCAAAATTTCTAACCTGCACAATCACTGGATCGTTTAAATCAGTTAAGGGGGTGTTAAAATTCCTTGCAAACTCGTCAGTCTGCAATTCTTCTATCTCAACTGTGTCAAAGTCAAAGCGGTTAGCTATCAATTCCGGTTCACTAGGAACCTCACTTATCCCTACTGGTTCAAAAGAACCGTCTGTGTCTAATCTCCGCCTTTGGGATAAAGGTGGAGGCTCCAATGTGGTGAGAGGAGGAAGGTTTCTCAACCTTCTTGACCTTATAACAAGTTGGTCCTCTAGAATTAAAACTTTGACTAATCACACCCTAAGGCCAACTAAACACAAGAAAATCCATAGAGCATACACTAAAAATATCCTAGAGTCTCAAGCAATCAAACCAGGGTATAAAGATATACTTTACCGAAGAAAGCTGATGAATGATTACTTGGTGTCCTTGAGGTGGTTCTTAGGCACAAGCGGAGGAATCACCCACTGCCCTCCTACAATTTCCACAAGGGTTACCTTCCAAGCCCATTCAAGGTGAACCAGAAATAACCTTCCAGTTTACCTAGGTATGAACCCTAAAAGGCAAGAGACTAAAGGCTACCTTGGCAATACCAACAGTTTGGGGGAAAATTCTTCAGCTGAACTCGTATGCATGGGTAGGGTAGCTGAGCCTGAAACTCTGTCTAGGACAGAATCCCCAGATGCACAAAAGTCATGGGTTACGCTTTGACAAGGATTGAGAGGGTTATCTTCTCTGTCTAAGCCTCCACGCGGCCTAGTGCTTAACTCTCGTTTGAGAGGAGCTTCCCAGATAAAGTGATAGAGTCAAGGATTTACCTAACGAAAGCTCCACTACGTCTGAGTTTATAACTTGTGGGAAGTTTACACTCCCTAGCCCACAAGTCTAGCCTAAGCTAGTAGGTGAAGGCCCCTAAAAATAAAACTTACTAGTAAATTTTAATTTATGAGTTTATTTTAAAGGGTTGTTTCTTACTCAAGAGGAAATGGAAGTGATATACTGTATGGTGTTTTGACTCAGCAAGAAATAAATGAAATTAAAGGTGTATTCAAAGAAAACTACTACTATAAAATAAACTTCTTTTCATTTTTTCAAATATGTATTGATGAACTGAAAGCAATGATAAGAGAAACTAAGCCTATATATTTTTGTATTTTTTGAGATGATATTTTTAAATTGAAATTAAACACTACTTATGCAAAAAGCACAATGAAAAGCTTAACAATGTTTTATTTTTCACTTTTAAAATTACTCAAAAAACCTACCATGCATCTACAATGCACTATGCTTGAGTAGACTTGAAACTTATAAACTGTGTAAAAGCCACAAACTGAAGCAAACAGGCTGACAGAACCAAAAGACCAGCAAGAAAAGCAGGCTAGGAACCCTAGCTTGGGTGCAAACAATGACAAATATCACTACAGACTTAGAAAGGCAAGTGACAACCAGCAACTATCTGAAGGCAGACTGGAAAAAACAGATCCCAAAACCCTGATCACTGATCTAGACTAAGACACTTTAACCAACAACCCAAACAGGCCAATTACTCCAGGATGCAAACAGTAAATAAACCAAGTAAAAAGACTCAAAGGCTTTCAAAAAGCACTAATATGTGACCACCTGAGGCATTCAAACAAACTCTACAACATTCTTAAAGAAAATCTTCTCAGAAAACAAGGACTATATCAAGAAAAGAACAAGCAAACTCTTCTTAAAAATCCCAACTTTCAGAAGTACTCGTGATTGTCTAGCAGTGCAACTCGCGAATGATTCGCGACTGTTCAGTATAACAACCCGTGAATGCAACTTTATATTCGCGACTGTTTAGTAGAACAACCCGCGAATGGGTATAAAAAATTTCTCAAAAACAAATAAAAAACCCTAAGACTTTCAAATGCTGAAGCAAGTAAGAACTAGGATAGAAAATCACAAACATACTTCCAAGCAAACACTGGTCAGGAAGACATAAATGACCTACAACAGTCTAGGCTTCCCCAGTGGACTCCCTAGTTCTGTTGTACGGGATTATGCACCTAATAACCATAGGTCTGGGGTTACCAACATACTCGAACACTTGCAAACAATTGACTTCTTAAGTGCAGAATAGGAAATAGGAGGGTTAGAATAACTTACTTGTTAAACGAAGGTCAATCCTTGCTAGTCCTCTTCCAATATGCTCCACTTCCAAAGTCTTTAGGATTGTCCCTCTTTCACCTGTCAAGAAATACTCTTCCAGATACAAGATGATTCATATATATATATGCAGGTTAGGAAAATCATATGTCATACTGAAACATAAACATTTACCAATATACAAGACATGAAACACATACAGAAGAGGTGATATCTTTATTATCAATAATGGAAAGAGTTAAGGTTACAACCCAAAATCTAAGACAAGGACTCCTCTGCAACCAAAGGATTCTGAGTTTCACTGCTCCAAATACTTCTGTATACAATCCAATAGCATAACTTTGCTCTCCAAGTATATATATCTAACACCCTCCCCAAGGCCTGTATTTATATGGGTGAAATAAGGCAGTTCTCGAAGGATGGGGAAGTTGTAGTAGTTAAGGAAATTAATTTAAATGACTTAACTAATCTCCCATTAGCGCGTGTTTTTATATTTTAATGTTAAGAAGCACATTCGCGGGGATATAGTAGATCAACCCGTGAATGATTCACGACTATGTATAAGTGCAACCCGCGAATACATGGATTCACAACTTTCTACAAAGGAGACTCATGAATGATGCGCGAGTTGTCTATAAAGAGAGTCGTGAATACATCCTAACATGGAAAAATGGAAAAGTAACTAGCTGGATGAAGGGAGAATGTATTTCATGACAAGCCAAGCTATAGTGTTTTGGGAAAACCTCTATCCATAAGTGTCCTTTTGTGTGCCGACATGAGGGATATCAGCACTCGGACAGAGAGGTGCCACTCAAGTGTATAACAGGAGGCACCTGGTCAGTTACCAGGAAAACTCAATCTAGGACTGAGAAGCCATTCGTATGTGATAGAGGGATGTGTTCCCACTTTATCAGATGTAAGGGCTGAACCATTCTGTCATGGCTAAAGGATTAAATTCCTTCCATGTCAGATGTGAGTGTTGGCCATTCTGACGAGTAGGTCAGATGTAAGGGCAACTGCCATTCTAGGAATGGAGGCACCTGGTCAGTTACTAGGTAGCTTAGTCTAGGACTAGGGGCCATTCTGATGCGATGATAGGATTAGTTCATTCATGATTAGATGTGAGTGCATGCCCTTTCGATGTGATGTGTTTACACATGGTTGAATGTAAGTGCAGAGCCTTTTCGACAAGATGAGGTTGGATATAAGTGCTAATACATTCTGGCGCGATGTGTTTACACATGGTCAGATGTGAGTGTTGTGCCCTTTTGGAAAGATGGGTTTGGATGTAAGTGCAATGCCTTTTCGACAATATGAGGTTGGATGTAAGTGCAGATCCTTTTCGATCCGATGTGCTTGCACATGATTGAATATAAGTGTCGAGCCTTTCTTACAAGATGAGTTCAGATGTGAGTGCTAGGCCTTTTTGACAAGATGAGGTCAACTGTGAGTGTTGGGTGTGCCTTTCTGACAAGATGTGGTCAGATGTAAGAGCTGGGCAGGCCATTCTAACTTAAGTGTCAGATATAAGTGCTGATGAAGACCTACATGAAGGGTAGGCCTACAGGATTGACTCTTTAGAACTTCCTGTGACAAGAAGAATCGAGATAGCACCATTATGAGATAATAGATGATGATCTAGATCAAGTGATCCAGATGAGATGATCCAGACTTGATGACGATCCAGATCAAGTGACGATCCAGTTGTGATGATGATCTAGACTCGATGATCCAGCAATGATGCGCTAGTAGTCATGATGATGCAGATCCCGTGATAAAGAGAAATAATATGACTTGAAGACTCAAACACGAAGAAGACTTGAAGACTCGAAGACAAAGAAGACTTGAAGATGATGAGATGATCCAGTTGATGCAGAGAAGAAGACCAATGCTGAAAATTGTGTCGAAAGAATACCTTCCTAGTTAAGAGGGAGTGTTGATGTATTTGTAACTTCGAAATGTATTCATCTATGTATATTATGTATTGTAACCCGATGTTTATTCCAAGATGTATCTATTATGTAATTGAGTCATATTGTCATGCTCCGATGCTCCGATCAAGAGAATCTATTATGTAAACAAGTCATGTCAAGTCATAGTGAGTAACCCTTCGATTGTCTAAGGGTTAAAGTCCCCATAGTTTTGGGGCACTAGGGTTATTAGACTCTCCTAGTATAGGTCGGCCCTAGTAGGGTTTTAGTCATGCCAGGATTAGTATAAATAGAGAACTGGAGTCTCTATTTATCACACAACTCATCCAAACTCAAGTGTAGCACATAGTTGAGGAAGGAGAAGACTCTGGGGCTAGACAAGAAGAAGATTACTACTGTCAAGATATCACTTACTGTTTTGGGGATTTTCTATTTTGGTGCTAATTCTATCTCTAAGGAAGTTGTGGGGTTTTCTGCTTTATGGTTTCCCTGAGGAAAGATATTGTGTTCATTGTCTCTTGTGTTTGATTATTGTGCTTGTTATTCTCTCAGTTAAAGATCCTAATAATGCTAGCTTAATGTTGAAAAACTAACACACCTCCAAGGTGAGGCATGGATTTAACCCATGTAAGCATCCTCGGATCCTCAGGATCAAGTCTGGTGATGGTCACCGATGGTCTCAGGTGAGGTACCCGTTGTAATATAAAGGACACTATCACTGCTCCATATCCAAATTGCTTCAGCGTTCCTATTTTGCACTTGTTCAATTGACTCTTTAGACACACCAGCATGCCTTCACACCAATTGAAGATAGTGGGCCCCATGCACTACAAAGCATATAGCATATGCGATCTACTGGTAAGGTGGGATGCCCTAGTTCCAACCACCTTGCCAATGGTATACACCATTGTCCTCAAGGGAAGATCTAATAGAGACTTGATCTGTAGCTTCCACGATTGGGACTCTATACCTAGTGAGCAGTGCTGATCAATAATATCATCCAAGGAGCCTTCTCCTCCTCATGCTCTAGATAGAACTACTAAGATTCCCCTCATAGACAAACCAGTTAGAAAATAAATATCCTTGACCTCTATAGGTAGGATATGGACTCCCACCATAAAATCCTCCTGGTTAGGATCCTACATATCTATGATATATTCTAGTAGTTATATTTGTGATTTCATTCCAGGTATCTGGAAATACTTAAGAATCTCGTGGTTTCGTAGAGCCTCAATGGTGGCTAGATCATTTGCAGCCTGGTTGTCCGAGACTTCATGTTCTGTTTCCTTCCAAATTACCATTATGTACCTGTAACATGCAAAATTTGTAGTTAGAAAACATCTCATGGTTAAAAGGAAGAAAAGTAAATAAAATGACAAGTTATAAAGAAAGAAGAAAAACATTGAAATTTCTTTTTTTGGTGGACTAGGGTTTTGTTTTCTTTCTTTTTCCTCATATGGCACTGCTAGCCTTTGCCCACAAAGCACTGCGGCACTTCTGCCCATGTCTTGCAAAGAATAGGGCACTTGTCTGTTGTGGACAGAGCACCATCGGGAGCTCTGCCCGACGACTAAAGACCTTACGGGAAGAAAACAATTTCCTCCTAATGCAGCCAAAAACATTTATTGGGATGGTTAACCCCCTACCCTACCATTGAAAAAGATAAATCTACCTTCTATCTTGCCTTTTCAACTATCAAAAAAATTTTAGGAACCTGAAATTAAACAATGCAAAAGAAGCAAAATAACATTTTATGAACATGGAGGGGGGAAGAAACAGATACTTACCTCTTCTAAGGAGAATGAAGAACAATGTGGAGAAGAACCCTTGCAAAATCACCGAAGGAGCCTCTTGCTATCAAAGGCAACTTCCAAAACTCACCAATGGTAAAAATCAATTGGTAAAAATAACTTAACTACCCTTTCTATTTATAGAATATTTGGAGTTTTCAAAAATACATTGTAATTTATTTAATTTTGAAATCCAAATTATTTTGGTAAAAGTGGGTTTTTATTTTTTGCTTTCTATAGTTTTGAAAAAATGGCTTTTAATGGTGTTTTTGAGTTTTTGAGGTAAAAATTGGGTCATGGCTATGATGTAAGCTATTTTTGTCTTTTTCGAGCTTAGAGCAAAACTGAAAAAGTACTGAGCATCATTTTACACTTTTTACATGCTCATTAAGATTCCAGTAGAAAGGTGTCGAGTATATTTTTTCACTTTTCTAGACTTGTTAAAAGTTGATTATGAAAAAGGAACCTAGTTCGGGAGTTATATTTAAGCTCTTTATAGTATCCTCAAAACACAAAAAGATTTCCAAGCGAACTTGTTGCATTCACGCTTGTAAAAGAATCAGAAAGGTCGACTAGTCGGGGGTAGGCTATCTCTTTTTCAGACCAACTGGCCTTATTTATGAAAAAGGACCTTTTGTAGTCTTCTTAGTCATTTCAAACTCTCTAAAGAGGAAACGACAAATTAGTTTTCTTTCATCGGACTCATAAAATTAAACGGTGGAAGACCCTCTTTTGGGAACGAACTCCTCTTCTCAGGTTCGTGAAAATTATGAGAATGGACTCATCATTTGATGAGATTTAACTAGTGTTTGATACCCTCTTTGGACTCATAAAAATGAGAAGGAGAACTCACCTTTCAAGGTGGGGAAATTAAAGGAAAGGGGAATGGTTTTCATTTTGTATTTATGGCAGTATTCTACAGTCCACCTTTGAACATGGCACATGTCTACATTTTCATATCTGAATAGTTGGGTTTTTAGCTTGTGTTCGAGTTGATCAACTTTTGTGAGTCACTTGACTCCTTTGAGTCAATTCAAAGAATGCTTTGTCATATTCCTTGCATTACACCTGGTTCTATTCTCGTTAAGTCAATGCTACCAAGTCATGTTTTGCGTCACCAAATTGTTCAAAGGATGTCTCTCCTAGAAAAATAACTCATCAGTAACTTCACTTGTCCTTAAAATTCAGTCATGTCTAAGTTAGTCGTATTACTTCAAATCAAATTTTGTTCCTAGTTTCGTGTCACTGATTTGGGAATCATCATGGCCCTCCTGTGACAAGTCTATTCCTGTCGACTTCAAATCATTATCCAGGAATTAGACCTAGAAACCTAGACAATACCTTGGACTTGCATGCCACAATGGAAGGCTACCTCGCTTTCAGCATGAGTTTACATCATTGACTCTTGACTGAAATATCTCATCAAGTGTTTGACTTCAATTCCTTTATTCACATTCGATGGCATGCACTGAGACACCTTGGGAATCATTGACATTAATGGTGGTTTTCCTCGCACTTGTTAATATTTTACATTATTGATTGGTAATCAAGTGGTTTCTACCATGTTGGATGTCAAGACATTGCAATCACATGGTTAGATTTGTATCGTTTGGAGATCAGAATGAAGAACTTGAGTGGTTAGGATAACATCGTCATTGCCTATGCTCAGGTTGCATTTGGAGATCATTTAGAGTCATGGCATGGATCCACATTGTATGTTTGGTGGTTGTGTTCCATATTAATATTGAGAGACATGGATCTACTTTGTATATTTTGTAGCTATTTCCTACCTCCTATAGCAGTTATTCATGGATCTGCAGTGTATTATTGGTAGCCATGACATGGTCATCATCATAGATTTGCAATGTAATGGTCTGCAGCTATGATTGGTTTGGATGAGGTCTGTTACTGGTCCTATATGAGTTTATCTCTCTTTTCCTTTGTATCATATGGAGAACTTTGCAAACTATTTCACCTATCACCTTCTTCTAGCTTCATACATTGGGGGGCATTCTGTTGCACCTGGAAATCTCACATTGCTTAGAATCTTCCATGAGAATTTCACTTTTCCTTTCAACGTCCTAGAAATCCTGGCTTGAGTCACCTTGTTCACTTTTTTCACAGACCTAGAAGGGACAACGCCTTCTTGTTTTTTTAATAGAGTGTCATCGAATCCTGTCCCAATTGATAAAAAAACATTTTTTCCCTCTTCTTTGGAAAAAAACCTAGACCAACGCTTCTGACAGTTTTTCTAAGAGCACTGGTGGTCAGTAAATGAGAAAAAAGATGTTTCTAGAAGCTTCCATGCAGAAACCTCCATAGGGTTAGTTCCTATATTCTTGGGAGAGGTGGAATTCACCTTCCTCACCTATATGGATCTCATCCTATCCTTTTTCCAAGTCATCTCTTGAGTTCTAGGCCTAAAAATAGAGCCTTGTTGATGATCCAAGGACAACTCAAGCAGACTATCAAAGAGAAGGTATTTCTCTTTCATGAATAGATCCTTTGATTTCTGATAAATTCTATATAATGATTGGATCTGATCTAAATCATATTACCATTCCCATTGTGATCCTATATGGAAATCTACTATGGATGAAGACTATCACTCTCTTCAAAAAAATGCAACCTAGGAGCTAGTTTCTCTTCCACCTGGGAGGAAACTTGTTCAATCCAAATGGTTCTATCGAGCTAATGTTGTTTTATATTTCTCAACCTAAAAATATAAATCTCTTTTGGTTTCAAAAATATTCTCACAAGTTCAAGGAGTGGACTATATAGAAACCTTTGCACTAGTGGCAAAAATGGATTATATTCGGCTCGTCTTGGGCATTTTTGCAAACAAACACTAGGAGGTGCACCATATGGATGTGAAGAGTGTTTTTATTCATGGATACCTGAAATAAGAGAGCTAAATGAAGCATCCTGAAGGGTACATATCAGAACCAACTTTAGTTTGCAGACTTCACAAATCATTGTATGGCTTAAAATAGGCCCCAAGAGCTTCATATGCAAAGATGGACTCTTTTATGCTATCACAAAAATTTGCAAGATGTAAGTCTGATCCAAATGTGTACCTAGAGAAATATGAAGGTAATTTTATGATTATATTTTTGAATGTTGATTATTTATTAATTACAGGAATCACACTCACTTCAATCAGCTTCATAAAAAATGCTTTACATGAAGCATTTGACATGACTGATTTAGGCCCATTGAGGAAATTTCTTATCCTAGAAATCACTAAGGATTTTGATGAGATAATGATCACCCAATCAAAGTATGATTCATAATTTATAATTAATTTTAGTGTGGAAGAGTGTAAGGCAACAACTTTCACATTCCTCTCATGAATCAGTCTTGAGGAAGGAAATTCTACATGGTTGGTGGATTCTACTATCTATCGGTAATTCATTGGAATCCTTTAGTACTAGAAAAATTTAAGGCCTGATATTTGTTATGCTATGAATTTTTTATCACGGTACATGCAAAAACCTCATGAAATTCATTGGAGGGAATCCAAGAGGATTCTACAATATGTGCAGGAGTATTTAGTATCCACTATGCTGCAAATTCTGATATAGATTTGGTAGGATTCATAGATTCGGATTGGGATAGAGATATGATAGTAAGTAAAATTATAGATATGTATTCATTTTTGGAAGTGGGACTATTTATAGGTCAACCAAAAAGCAGGAATCCATTTTCTTATCTTTAGTAGAGGCAGAGTGTCGGGGAGCAGTCAATGCATGCATTCAGGTACTTTGGATGCTAGGTATTCTAACAGAGTTCGACATTTGTTGCACCACTTATGCTGTCATTTTTTTTACAATCAGAGTGCTATCAAGATATCAAAAAATATGGTTTATACATAGAGAACCAAAAAAATCAAGATCCACATGCACTACAGTAGAGAGCTTGTGCATGATAGAACAACTGTTCTGCAATATTGCCCCATAGATGAGCAAATTGCAGATATTTTCACGAAGAGATTCACTGTGAAGAAGTTCTCTTACCTATGTTCACTACTGGGGGTGGGTTCCATCATGGAGAAGACAGATTAATTCTTTTGTTTTCAATTTGAGGGGGGTTTTTATTTCCCATGGGGATTTCCCTCTTTTCCACACTTAGAATTTTTTAGCATTTTAGGATAATTTTTGTAAAGGGTGACCTATGGCCTTTGTTGTTGGGTCCCTATTTTTTACTCCTCCACATGAGATTAGNCATCATCAAATTAGATCTCCTCCTTCAATCGGGGAGCCTAATAAATCCTCCTCCTTAAATATAGGAGAAAATATGGGTTTATATTCATGAGTTTTGTGCCCCACTCAGTCAAATGGGAGTTTCTTCAACTACTTTTCAGTTAAATGAAGTGTTAAAGGTGCCTTTCCCATGGTTTGTTCTTATTTTTTGTTTAAATGCAGTTAACTAGAGTGTTAAAGGGACCCTCACCTAACTTTGGTGACTCGGTTCAGTTTAACTCACCTAGCTAAAGTCAGAAAGTGTTAAAGCTGAAGATCCTGCTATTCTCACAATGGTGCTAGCTAATACCCGGAGAGTAAAATCTTGGATATCTGCAGTTGGAACGTTGGTTCCCCTCCTCTGAGTACCTGGTGTACATAATATGTCTACATAGTTTTGGACACTTAAGGGGTCACCGCCCCTGCCAGTGCCCTCCAAGTTCACCGGTGCCCCTCGTCGTGACAACCCAGTAATGAAATATATGTTTTCCTAGGTAATCTATAGGGTTTCACCTTGTAGATTGAACATCCCCATATCATGATCCCAATAATTGACCATGAACTCAAGTATGCGGACATTGGCCCGCATGGGTGATGTACAGATGAATTTCAGTAGCCCACTGGTCCTCAATGCCTATATGGTGGGTGCACTTTGGAGTGTCACTTGGTCCATTATTTCATGCTCACGTTCCCTCCATTATAGAACCATATTGTACCTAGAAAATACAAGCAATTTTGATTTAGGATTTCATAATCAAAATTTAAAAATCTTGCATATTTTAAAGTTTTTTTCCTCTGCGCAGTATCCGCGACTGTCTATTTAGACATGTCGTGGATCATCCACAGCTGGCTAGTTAGGAAACCCGCGGGTATAACGCGTATCCGCGACTTTCCCTCTTAGCAACCTGTGGATGCACCTTGCTATAGTTTAGGATACCTTTAAATATTGAATTCAAAGTTAAACCTAACATTTTCTTGGATCAATTTGATGAGCTTAGGGTGTAGTCTTACTTAAAGCTGGCAGATTTCGATTTTGTCGATCCAATTGTCCACAATGATTGATCAAAGGTAAAGGGTAAGTCTTCCTTTTTATGGCTCAAAAGTTCAAATGGTGAGTTTGTTTTAATTTTCAACCTATTTATAGAAATTATATTTCATAAAGTGGGTCTTTTTTATATAGTTTGAAATGTCAATCAACTAATACCATACTTTTTGTGTCTTGGAACAGGTTTATCACTTTTTCCAAAGTGTTGTTGCTCCAATAGGGTGGTTTTGTTATTCCCAATACATGTTGGCATCTTTTCACTCCACATTAACCTTAGCATTTAACATTTTTCCACGGATTATGTTATTCTAAGCCATTAGTCCCTTGTCTTTACCATTGTTCTTCCGTGGCTAGGACCCTTATTTCATGAGTATCCTCTTTATATGCCCTTGTCATCCTTTGGTACTCATGCCGCCACTGTTTCAGGTCCAAGGGTATCCTCTTAGCTATTTTTCATGCCAAATAGAGCTTCTCTTGAATCTCTTTTTACAAGCTATCCCTTTCGAGGAATCCCCGCCCTTATGGAGTTTATTTAGGCCCAGGTATGACTCCTTCAAAATAGACTTGACTGCCGAGTTATCTCGTCCGTTCAATCTCATTAAGAATATGTGAATGGGCATCCACATTGGTGGTAGGTTATCTCTTTCTCGGACGATGCGGAATAATACGAGAAAGGATCACTCTCTCTTCTTTTGAATTGAGAATATTATTCTCAGGTATAGGTTTATCACTTTTCTGGACCTGAGGGACTAAATTTACGGAAAACGAACACCCGGTTTGAGCTTAGTTTTCTATTTTTCATGCTCTGGATCCAAACATGAAAAAGATTTCAAGTGTACTTTGTGTCTTTGTCATGCTCGTTAAACACTTAAGAACAAATCAACGAGTTTATTGTTGTAAACCCCATTTATCATAACCAAATGGATCTTTCCGAGTGATCTTGCTTTCCTTCACACTCGTAAAACTAAAGCTATTTTATGCTGGTTTGGAAGGAACGTTGGGTAGGTGGTAATTTAACCTTTTTCGGACCTTCCTGACTAAGTACAAAAAAGGTTCACCTTTTCTTCTTCGGAAGTTAAGAGAGTTCTTCTGTGGTTTGTTTTATACTTTTTCGGCCTCAGGAGACTAAATTGGACGAAAAAGGACCCCCCCGGAGTCTTCTTTGGAGTTTTCAGACTCTCTAAATGTGAAAACACTGACTGAGCATGTACTAGTTTAGGCTCATTAAATCCACGAATCAGTGACACTATCAAGCATTATTTTCCCATCTCTTCAAGCTTGTTAAAAAATGAAGAGGGAGCTGAGTTGACTTTCCTAGACTCGTTAAAATTTAACAGGGAAGGTAAGGAAGAAGTTTTCTCTTGTTTTCAGTAATGGCAGCATGTCATCCTTGAACATAGCACTCTTTGTTTTCCGATATCCATGTTTCAGTGTCCACTTTTTTCAGCTATCACTTTGAGTTTCTTACTCCTCCTCTTGTCCATTATACCTGGGGAATGTGATCATGTCTCCTACACGATAGATAAGTCTAGTTGTTCTATCTATTAGTTATACGCTGCCTTGGGTCATCTCTATGTTGTGCTCATTGTTCAAGGATTCTTCCCAATGTCTGATCTATAGCCTGATCCCATCATTGTTATATCTGTTATCTATTTGTGTCTCCCTTCTTTTTCCCAGTTCCTAGTCACTCTTATGATCTGTTGGAGGATCTATTGCCTTCCTTATCACACATTGGTTCTGTTTCAACACTTCCTGATGACGAAGATCTAGAGTTTTGATGATAGTACCTCAGGATTCACTTTCATCATTGGTGAATTCCTTTGCTTCTGTTGTCGATTATCATCTATTGATCGACAAACTATTGAATCCTTTCCATGTTCGACTTCAGCTTACCCTTATTCACATGGATTGGATTGTACTGGTTCTTTGGGATCCTTTATGAAGACCTTAGTTCCTCACTGATGGACTAAGTTGCGCAAGAATATGTTCTATTCCTATATACAGCTTCCATATCTTTGAAGACTCGTCATTATTGTATATTGTGGCTTCACTCCACCTTTGTAATATACGAGGTTTCTACCCATATCATATGATGTATTCAACTATTGTAACAAAGCTGGTGTTCCAGTAAATTGAACATAGCATCCTCAGATGTAACTTTGTATATGACATTACTATGTATTTGTTTCAGGTACTCTCTCTGCTCCATTAGATTTATGAGTTCTCCAACAATAAATATTATAATGTATTTCGGCCATCACTTCCCTCTGACATCACACATTAGGGGGCATCTGTTATCCACCTAAATGGAACCTCTTCATTCGAGTGCCAACATCCCTCATGTTGGCACACACAAGGACATCTATGGATTGAGGTTTTCCCAAAACACTATAGATAGGCTTATGATGAAATACATTCTACATCCATCCATCTGACTTTTGACTATATCAAGTCATATCCGCGACTTTATATTCATGCAACTCGTGGATCATACACGAGTGTCAGGTGTTACAAGTCGCGGATGGACGTATCCGCGGGTTGCTCTTGTGGAAACTTGCGGATCATACATGGGTTGTCCTTCTCCATACCCGTGGATATGTCTCTTGACATTTAAAAATAAAAACATGCGTTTATCTGAGATTAGTTAAGTCATTTACCTTAATATCCTTAACTGTCTCAACCTCCTCAACCTTCGAAATTGCCTTATTTCATCCATATAAATACAGGCATTGGGGAGGGTGTTGGATATATACAATTGGAGAGCAAAGTTATGCTGGTGGATTTTATACAGAAGTATTTGGAGCAGTAGAACTCAGAATCCTTTGGCTACAGAGGAGTCCTTGTCTCAGGCATTGGGTTGTAACCTGAACTCTTTCATTATTGTTAATAAAGAGAATCCTTCTTCCATATTTGTTTCATGTATCTTGGTTTGATAAATGTTTATGTATTTTATATATGATTTATCTAACATGCTTATATATATATGAATCATCTTGTATCTGGAAGATTTACTCTTGACAGGTGAAGGAGAAGCAACCTTGAAGACTTTGGAGGTGAAGCAGAGCAGAATAGGACAAGCAAGGATCAACCTTCATGAATCAAGTAAGTCTTACCTATCCTCCTATTTCCTTTACTACACTCTAGAAGTCAATTTCCTGCAAGTTATTTGAGTATGTGGGTAACCCCAGACCTATGGTTATAAGGTGTCCATACCTATACAACAGGTGCCTCCACCTACTTGTTGGATTTTCCTTAAGCTTTATTCAATTAGACTCAGTCTAAACTGCCTCCAAATTAGTTAGAGTCAATTATGTTGGAGTTAAGTGGTTAACTGATGTACCGAGTGGTGTTTAACTGAAAAGTAAACGACTCTCATGCACTCAATTTGAATGACCTATCTTGGATGTGAATTGCATGTCTATTCATGTCATTGTATTGTATATTATTCTATCTCTTCTAATTAATGATTAATAAATATACAGCTATAAGTATTTTTCTTTGTTTCTAGCATTTAATTGAGAAAATTGATATGTTTCATATGTAGTAATTTTTATCTTTGTTCTAATATTGTTGTGTCTCATGTTTATACTATGGTTGTAGTAGGAAGTGCATAGGATGAAAGGTCATGAACAAAAAGAAATTTTTTCAATACTCATCTACCAAGAATGTGGATGGATCCTTCTCTCCTTTGATTGGCTTATAAAATGTACCATCTTGTGATTCCTCAAAAACTATACAACTTTCACAAGAGCTAGATCCAAATCTCTTTGAAATAGTGCAAGTGCTTGCTATTCATTTTGTTTGTATGCAATCTTCTCAAATACTTGAAAATTGAAACATACCTCATGATCCATCATCTCATGAGGTTCCTCACCTAAAACTTGAATGCACTTAGCCATTGAATAACTGATTGAAAGGGAGGAAGGTAGAAGTGATATTTGAAACTTCTTATGAAGACGCTCATTTTGCATCTGATATTCTTCAAGATCCTTTTGGAAAATATCCAAATAATCCTATCTAGACTTCAATTCTTTATCAATCTTTTCATTTTCTTCTGCATCTTTCAAATTCACTCCATGATACATTTCAACAAGCTCCAAAAAATAGTCTCTATCATAAATAAAAATTGAAATTTTACCTTTAGTGTTGGATATTTCTTTCTGTATTTTCTCCATATCCTCCATGAAATATGTCTCCTCCATGCTCCAATAAATTTTCAAAACTAATGCATGCGTTCCATGGAGAGTCTTTGGGGCCTCTTGAATATTTTTTTCATCCATCCTTAATGAACCTGTAAGAAATGATATCCTCGAAGATGAACCCCCTCCTCGTCTTTCTTCATAGGATTAAATTCATGAAGTTCATGTGGTTAAAGTCAAGTCAATCTTGTGACCTTTTCTTCAAATACTACAAGGTCTTCACGCTCATGGAAATTTGATCTTGTAGAAACTTCTTCAAGTTAAATATCTATGTCACCAAATAGAGGGGTGGACATCCATTAGTAGATGTATAACTAAAAATTGAGCAGCCATCAATAGGTATTTTTTAACCATGTACATAGAGGCACTTGTCTCTTTGGATATTTCTTATGTAACACTATTGGTAGGGTCAAGTGAATGAACACCCTACTCTTTTGTTACACAATCCCCATCATTAACTATTTCAGTTATTTCTTCTAATGGATGCAATGCAAGATTCACTTCCTTGAGAATGATTTTTACTTCTTTCGGTTCACCACCTAGAGAACTAGGTGGATCAGGACTCCTCTCTCTAGTGACTAGGAATAATATGTCCTAGTCCATCATTGTCTCATTATATCATTAGAACTGCAATGTGTACTTCTACATGTGATCTTATACATCATGTGGGAATCATCTCGGTCAATGCATGCATCCTTAACACCAAAGTTTTGAGACTCAACATCAAAATAATAAACCATGCCAATCCTTTCCTTTGATGTTGTTGCACATTCATCATAACATAAGGGAATGTAAAAATATAAACAGTGACCATATCTTTTCCTCATATGTTCCTCTTTATGTGGTGGGACTATGGTGGCTTGACCTTCCGCGAATTCTTCTGGTTCACATCCAACTAATGTGTGCTTGTCGTCTACTTCATTATGAGGCTCAAACGATGACTATAAATCCTATTTAGGTTTTTCTTTTTTATTAGATCCAAAATATGTCTCTACATCATCATATGAACCAATATCCTTAACATTGATATGGAAATCACCTACAAGGAATATTGTAATTCATTCACCTTCCATACTGCTATTAACCCGATGATGGGAAGCTAGGTCTTCAATTGCACATTGTGTGTCTTCACCTTATACTACAGAACTTCCTCCTCTCATGCAATTAATTTGCAGTGAATTTGTGCTCCTCTTCATGAATCTCTGCCTCACTTCTTTTCCATTCTCCTCTAGACAACTTGAGATTCATCCCACTTGAGTGACATGAATATTTGCATCATAGGTAGCATCCAACATGATACTATTTTCACTTTATTGACATAAATTAGGCGTAGATAATTTTGAGGGTGAGGCATCACTCTACTGCAACAAATGATCCACTTATATGTACACACTATCAACAATATGTCTTACTCATCCTTGATATGTGCTTCTATAATTATCCTCATTAAAAAACAACCTATAAAATTTGAAAGTGCAGAAGTCTCAAAAAATAAATATCTCTTGGATCTCTTTGATCACTATTCGGTATTTATTGGAATTTATCCCTTCAACTCGGGTTCAGACCCTTGTTTTTCCATCAACAAAGACCAAGATATCATTTCAATAGATCAGGGCCTAGTGGGAAACACCTGTGACGCAGATGAAGTCTCAATCGATATATCTCTTGTGGGTAACTGCAGAACTAGGTTTCTGCAGCTGTGTGGGGATTTTTTCTTTCTTGAAACCTTAGTAACTTGCTTGACCGAAGCTAGTGGTTTTATTACTTATTCTTATTGCATGCATTCAAGATATGACTCTACTTGTCGGTCAACAGATATTATAAAAATTACTATAATTACTTATTGGTGATTCCAACTAACAATAGTGCGATAGATGCATCTAATGACTCATTCATAAGAAAATACACATACATTCATTCACAACATACATTCATTCAACATAATCACATTCATCAAGTATACACATAGATACAATTTAACGTGGAAACCAATATGATAAAAACCACAAAGGTGCTCTTCATATGGCATGATAAATATATGGCACATTTTGTCTATGCACTCCGCTTGCAAACTCTATTATATATCTTCTCTAAAATCTACACAGACTTCTCTCTCCTATCGTTCTCTTTAATATCAAGTCTTTGAAGTTTCCTCTCCTTCACCCTATTGTCAATTCACACATAGCCTAGATTGACTCACTCTTCTATACAACTCTTCAACTCTACTTCTCTTCTAAGAGAAAAACCAGCAAAGTCCTAGCGAGAGTGCAACCGCTTAAGTGTGTATAACTCTGAGGAAGTAACCCACACATAGCTTGGGTTCTCCATTTTATAGAATATTACACTTTGTAGTCAACCGAATTTATTTTGTTAGATTATAATTTATCATTCATATTCTCATACATTTAGTTACAACTGTCAGTAGGAACTATCGACCCAAAATACAAATATGTTTTATTCCCTAAAGCATGTGTTATCCTAACTAACTTCTTGCCCACATTTTCATAGGATTTCCTTTTCAACCACTGCAAATATTATTTTATCCTTGTTCCTTCCATCATGACTGATATTTTCTTAGCTTCCCTTCTATCACAAACTCTTCCCTCACAACTTCTTTGGCCACAGCTTCCCTTCTACAACTACTTCTTTTATCGTAGCTCTTTCTCCCACCGCTTCTTTCATCGCAACTTCCCTTTTATCATAGCTTCCTCTATAGTTGCTTCTTTTTTCATAGCTCTTCCTCTGGCATCGCTTTCTCTGATGCGCGACCAGACTCTTCACATTTTTTAGAAGAACTCTAGCTGAATTATGCCTATATTTTCCTGGGGCCAATAGGCCCCCAACACTCACATGTGGATCATCCTAATCCATGCTAATTCAAATATTTTTTCATGACGACCTTACTTTGAAAATATTGGTAGATTTTGACTATATTATTTGTTTCCCATCAAACATCTTCTTTTTCCTTCTGCAAATTCTCCACAAGGTCAAAACTAATGTGTTCTAATGTTGTAATTCCTGTTGACTCTACTACTTGCCGAACTTTTTGGTGTACAGGATGAATAACTCCTATAACTCTTTCTTCTTTGGCCTACAATTCTATGACTTTGTCATCCCTCTATTGTTTTTGAGTTCGTAGCACTATGACTTATTGTTGAAGTTTCTTCATCTCAACGGCCTTAGTCATTTTCTCTACTAAGGGAAATTTATTCATCTCCCATCTTGTTCTCCTCTGTCTTAGCAGTGTGTAGCTTCTCTATGACTTTCTCTAACTTTGCATCATCGATCAACGCTTCTCATTTCATAGAAACTTGTTCAAATACCTTATCACATAGTGCCTCCGTCTCTTCTATCTTCTTTGTATCCTTTGTTGTTGATTTTCTTCTTTCGTCCAGCACCTCTGGGAGTGTACTCAGTCTCACCCGTGCTTCCAACTTCGTGAACTTTTTACACGGGTCCTCTATGATTTCTCCAAGTTGAATGACCTTGGATTCTGTAAACATTTCATATGTTATTTCTTCATCTACAAAATTACTACAACCAAGTGTTACAACATTGTCGTGTATGTTCCTACCCTCCTCCCAGGTTTTGGCTTTATGTTCAGTTTCTTTGATTTTTTTATTCATCTTACTAAAATTCCTATTCAATACTTGAAATTTCTTGATTAATGTGCCTTCTTTGGCCTTCATTTTTTCTACTGTGGTATTCTTGATTGTGTAAAGTTCATACAATAACATTTGAGAAAAATATATTGTAACATGGCCCAATTGTTGGTAGGGGTTTGGGTAAGTGAGTTGCGCAGCACCGCGGAGGCTGTGCAAGCTCACGCAACACTCTGCAAGACAAAATCAGTGTGATAGATGGAGGAATAACTATTTTTTGAATTTGTTATGCAATTTTGTATTGTTTGACCAAATTTTGTGGATATAGGTCACTAGTTTGTTAGAAGTTAGCTAGAAGTGGACCTTGGATGTAAAGGTGCAAGCCTATATATAGAGTTAGAATTACAATTGTAATAAAGGGTCATGAAGTATCATCAATAGAATAATGAGGTATCATGGAGATCATTGAGGTGAAAGATCAATTGATCACTCCATTTTGTGATCTAATTGTGAACTTATCGCTCCATGTTGTTTTGAGTAGTTTTGGCTTTGTCTGTGTTGATGAATTCTTGAGTCTTGGGTTGTGATCAGTCTCCTACTATGGAGAAGTACTGTATGATTTGGATATGTTTTGTAGAAGTAATATGATATGATGGATGTTTCCCTAAATTGATCTTGTCCCTTATTTATTTTCTGTCTTTATGTGTTGCGATGTCAATGATGGATGTTTACTGAATCTGTTGTATGAATGAATGAAAATGTTGTGATGAATAAGTGATGCAATCTATTAGTGATCTATTAGTTATGTTGATAGATCTGTGATGAATGATGTGATTCTAATTAACTATCTCTAAAGTACCTAATGATTATGCTGTTGAGTCGATGATGCCCTATCCTTCCTTCTTACTATCAGAAACTTGGTTCCGACAGCTTTCCCTTGACATGTTGGGTGAGACTTCATCTACTTTGTATGTGTTGTCAGGCAGGGTCAAACCTTTCTGGGCCGGTGCTCAGGGAGATCACGCTGGTGAGAACCCCTATCAACGAGGCTTTGTTGGTGGGTTTTCTCCAACAAATGGTTCCATTTTTGAGACCTCGTTGCAACTGAAGGGAGGATATGTTGTGGCATCCAACTAAACCGTAGATTGAAGAATGGTTTGACCTAAAGCTGTGAGAGTTTGCTGAAGCAGAGAATCAGAATATAAAGTTATTGACAAATGATTGGCTGGCTAGATATATCCACGATAGTGCACACGAATGGTTCTTCTGTCACTTTCCCATCATATTGTATGAGTGGATAGCACGGTTCACTTATAAGAAGACCAACCATCAAGGAGGGGAGACGATGTCCTAGACCCTTGAACTGATCCAGGAATTGTGAGAAATTGACAAGAAGGCATCACGAGCTATCAAGGTATGGCTATATAGTATTCTGGAAGGATACATCACTGAGTTTGCAGTCGATACCAATAAGTCATACAGCGAAGCAGAAAGAGATTTCTTCAATGGACCATGAGGTAGTTTCTTGTTCTCTCTACAATTATCTATTAAGATGCTTGTCTGCAAGAAGGGTATTCTAAAATGCACCTCGAGTAGTGGAACTTTGGTGTGCGGAGGTCATGGACACTGCGACAAAGGGGGGTAGAAAATGGCAAGATATGGGGTAGATGGGTATAATTTCTAATTATATTGTGAGGGTCTCCAAGGAAACAAGTGGTTGTACAAGGGGAGGATTAAGGTTTTGACAAGGGAAGAGGCAGAGGACAAGGGAAGGTCCTACTACGATCAAGACGCAAGGATGCGAAAAACAACCACACTGGACGAAGCGAAGCTACAGTGATGATGAAGATGACCAAACCTAGGCTATGCCCAAGGTATCAGTAAGCTCAAACCCCAGCAGTAACATGTCCACACCTCCATGCACTACTCCACCAAGAGGTAGAAAAACACATTTTACATCGACTTGTCTGACGCGCTAGTAGCAATCTAGTAGTAGAGCACCATTTGGAGGAAGAAGGCCCAGAATGAAGGGTGATGAGATGAACCTACCAATGTTCCATGGAAACAGGACTTATGACCCAGAACAGTACTAGTTCTTACGTGAAGTGATCTAGACTGCCAGATAGATCATGGACGATGATATTAAGAAAAGTCAGTTGGAGACCACTCTCATGGGTCGTGCACTTAAATGGTACATGAGATTCATGTAGGTTCCTCAAGAAACCATGGAAAAAACACTCAATTAGATTTGGGAAGGGCAAGGAATTTAAGAAACCCAAATTTGAGGCCCAGTATATTACAAAACTCAAGGAGATCAAGCAGTTCTTGAATGAAACTATTTGGTTTTTTGATCAACGGTTTAAGATGTTGATGGCCTAAGTTAGCTTGAAAATGAGCGATGTTCAGCATAAGAAGTGGTCCATCACTGTGCTGGTCTCGCACATCAGACAGTCATTAATGCAGCAAAATATTGTGACATAGAGCAAGGCTCTAGAGATCGGGATGAAGTTAGAAGCTTTGCATATTTGGGAGACTATAGTCAAAATGAACCAGATTTAGGCACATCTAGTAAATTTGGCACTCCAATTGGAAGATATCAAGAAGGAAAAAGAAGAACATGATGACCTTTAGTGCACATGGTGTCATGTGGACAGACACACCAAGGACACATGTCTGACTTTCTGAAATTATTTTATCTTAGGAGCACCAAACCCTTTGATTTGCATTGGTGTTCCATGGTGTCGCGTATGCCAGGTATATGGGCATTGACATGAAAAATATAGCTACATGTAGAACATGGTTACGAAGGAATAAATTTTGTACTGCTCCTTTTGTTGCTCAGTGGACCATGAGGATAAATATTTCTGGGCTTATGACTTGTTTCAAGAGAAAACATATGATTCATACTTATTGAAGGGAGAGGATCCCACACGATCCAACAATCACAGCCTCAGTCGTAGATGGCACAACCAAAATCCTAGGTCCAGTACACACCACCTCCGTAAATGTAGTTTATTCTTTCGTAATCACAGCCACAGTTTGCACTATAGCAGTAGTTTGTATCACAACCATAGTTTGCACCATGACCATAGTACAATCAATTGTTGATCACTCAGCCTCAACCACAGTATGTTCAAGAAGCACACTACGTTCAATAGCAACAAAATCCCCCATAGTAGCTAGCCCAACCACAATACCAAAAATAAGCTCAACCATAGTTTCAATGGCAAGGAGGATTCTGAGGAAGATTTAGGGGGCGAGGAGGAGGTTTTGGGCGAGGGAGAGGATGAGGTCGAGAGTGAATACAGTGTTACACATGTGGAGTATTTAGGCACTACCATGAGGAGTTTCCTCATGTGCATTGTACATAATACGCAGCAAGCAAGCATAATGTTGAAAATTTTCCTTAGTTCATTGCGAAGTGGCAGGAAGAAAACATCCCTCAGTTACAGAACCAGTTCCAAAACCAAAACCAAGTGCAAAACTAGTAGCCATTGCAGAATCATACTTAGATCTTGCTACAGACTCAAAATCAGCCTATGAACCCATAGTCAAATCAAAATCCACCCCTAAACCAAGATCAGACCAGAATCAAGGACCAACAGTTGGAACGATTCTAGCAAAACCTAGAACCCAAGCTATCGACATTGTTTTCATCACTCGTGCAGGTGTAACAACTGAAGAAGATGGACCCCATCAACAAGTTTGGTTTGTTGGGAAGAAAAAGAATTTGATATTACAACAAAGAAAGATACCTTCTTTAAGTCCAAGCATGCAATCGGGATAAAATCCGGGTAAGTCACCAATTGTTGAAATGCCATATGATTTTGATCCTTCTGTAGAGGTAGGACCATCGCGATAGCATGGTACCTTGCAATAGTTTTTTGAGAGATGCCTATCACTAGCCAGAGATCCTAAGGCTCTCGTTGAGATTGAGAAGTTGTTATACCACTAGAACAAGATGTTGAAGGATTCCACAATGAATTCCCTCTAGAAGAGAAATACGAGAAAAGACATGAGAATGAACAACAAGATCAGGGATTGTGAATTTGACTCAGTTATTCTGGATCTCGGGTCAGATGTGAATACTTTGACCAAGCAAACTTGGAATCTGATGGGAAAACCAACATTGGGATGGCCCCCTATGTAATTGCAACTATCAAATCGGGCCAAAGTTCAACCTATTGGTTGTGTATCAAACCTGGTCGTCGATATCGAAGGTATGAAGACATATGCTGATTTTGATGTTATTGAAGTAGTTGATGGTGGAGGATCTTCCCGTGCTACTAGGGATATGATGGGCCAATGATAGCATTGAAGTTATCAATTTCAAGAAACAGGTTATGACATTCTAAAAACAAGATATCAGGGTCATTTCTCCCATGGACCCTCATGAAGGACGTCAGTGTATTGAAACTACCAAGGACAAAATTGGTACAGGGTGGGATCACACCTACAATATCTTTGAATACTATCTCCACCCTACCATCAATGGCAAACTCGGATGGCACAACGCTAGCTCAGTGTCCTCTAATTCTTATGATGCTTTATAAAATTGGTAAAATCGCCTGCATGAGGTGTCTTTTATAAAGTGTGGACTGGTCGCGGAATCCCTACATCATGTTACAACTTAGACTATCGAGTTTCCAATCTACGAGGGGATACGATAGTTGTCCATATTCCTCAAATAATTTGAATAAAAAGTGTTTGAACCACAAAGGGTGTTGGCGCTGGAGGAAGCATCAAAGGCCACCCCAGGACGCCGGTGGGTGACTCACAAACAGACAATCCATGAATGGGCACAATATTGATGATTGATGATGGTGTGCTTTAGTGATTTAGAGATCTATCAAACTAGGAGATATGATGAGCAGAATGACCCCACTGGTCATTTGATGGAATGTCAGGCCTTGTGGGTGTTGCGACCCAAGGATGACTGGGTCCATGATTTTGTTCATACTATGGACGAGATACCTAGATCTTGGTATGTAGCAGCAAAACTACGTAGAGCCATAACTACCTCGAAGGAGCTACCGGTTTTCTTCACGCAGACTTTTAGTTTCCAGGATGCTAACCCTGAGGTTCACAATGCACTCCAACTCATATACGATGTAGTATTGAAGGTTGTACCAGCCGCATACGCTGTATATCCACATGATCAGTGTCATATGCAATCTATGATGACATGTTACAATATATCTGGAAAACCTAAATATCATGATGACATGCGAAATGTCAATATTTAGGAATCAGAAGGAATTCGTGATGTTGCAGCACCAGACATACCAACTAACCCCATGAGTTAGTCATTGAAGATAAAAAAAGGTTAACATTGGGATAGAAGCAAACCCGAAGTTTGCTAATATTGGGGACTATTGGGGCAATGAAACAATGGCACAGATCACAGATCTGCTACATGAGTTCTAGGATCTCTTCCTGACACATTCTTGGAAATGAAATGGATATTAGGGGATCTAGGGAAGATGAAAATCTTGTTGAAACCAGACGCGAAACTTGTGCGACAAAGACCATATCGACTAAACCCGTGATACAAAGAACATGTCAAGGATGAGCTCGACCGAATGTTGGAGGCTAGAATCATTGAGCCCGTTGAAGAGTCAATCCCTATGGTGGTTCAAGACAAAAATACTGGAGAGGTTTGCATTTGTGTTGACCTAAGAAAGAAGAACAATTCCTGCCTGCATGATTCTTTTCCAACTCCCTTTACAAATGAGGTCCTTGACGGGGTAGGCGGTCAGGAGATGTACTCCTTCATGGATGGATTTTCAGGGTATCACCAAATCCAAATCACAAAGGAAGATTGGCATAAGACAAAATTTATCACTAAATGGGGTTGTTTCAATATACAGTCATGCCCTTTGGATTAAAGAATGAACCAGCAATAGTTTTTTGAATGGTTGTCACTACGTTCAAATATTTCATTCTGAAGTTCCTACATGTATATATGGATGATTGGACAGTTTATATTCTCGTTAAGGATCATTTAGGAAACTTGCGATTGATGCTGGAAAGGTGTCAATAGCATCAAATTGTGTTGAATTCAAATAAGTGCATTTTTTGTGCGTCATTCGAGATGTTTTTAGGACACATAATGTGCAAGCAAGGTCTATTGGTCAACCCTATGAAGATTGCACTTATCCTTAGTCTGCAACCACCGACAAATGTGAAGATGCTTTGTGCGACACTGGGACACACGGGATACTATCGCAAGTTCATCAAAGGATAAGCTATGATTACTACCCCTATGGAGAAGATTTTAAAGAAGGATGCTGCATTTGAGTGGAAATAAGAGTGTCATGGAAGCTTCGATGCATTGAAGGCCAAGATGGAATCAGTGCCTATACTTGTATTCCCAGATTGGAAGAAGGAGTTCCATGTCCATGTCGACACCTCTTCTGTTGCGCTAGGGGTAGTACTTGCGCAACCAAGCGAGGGTGACCTGGATCATCCAATAGCATTTGCAAGTAGGAAACTATATTTTGCTGAAAGGAATTACAAAACCAATGAGAGAGAGGGCTTTTCCATGGTCTATGCACTACAAAATCTTAGGCACTATCTGTTGGGTGGTCACTTCAAAATGTTTATGGACCATTCTACTTTGCAATATCTGGTCAATAGACCTATGTTGGGGGGGAAGATCTATCGATGGCTTCTACCTTTTCAAGAATTCAACTTTGAGATAATCGTGAATCCAAGATGGTTGAATGCTGGCCTTGATCATCTATCCCAGATTGAGACAAGAGAAGAACCTACCAATATTGATGATGGATTGCCTGATGCACAGTTGTTCCAAGTAGAGATCACAAAGGATCAGTATGCTCCAATCATTCAGTTCTTGGTGACTGGAGTTTCCCTAGAGGGCCTATCGAGCGGTCAGAAGAAGTAGTTGGTAGTGAAGGCTTCAGATTTATAGCTGATTGCTGGCAGTTATACAAACTTGGACCAAATGAAATCTTGCGACAGTGCATCTTACCGCATGATAAAGGACCTATTTTAGCATAAGCGCATGAATTAATTGCATGAGGAAGGGATACTGCATGTAAGGTTTTGCGTGCTCAGCTATCATGGCCTACTTTACATAATGATGTGGCATATTATGCATGGTGTTTCAATGTCTATCAGCGCATTAGAAAACCATCACAGTGGGATGAGATGTCACTTGTGCCACAGGTAACTCTACAACATTTTGGTAAATGGACTATGGCCTTTGTGGGTCCAATTAAACCACCATAAAAGAGGACTACTGCACGGTACATCATTACAGTAACTGACAAGGTGGGCAGAGGCTCCCCTAGTTGCGGATTGCACCACTGCGACATCACCAAAGTTCATATTTGAGAATATTGTGACACTGTTTGGATGTCCCAGAATATTGATGAGTGACCAAGGCAGTCACTTTATCAATCGAATGGTGAGAGCACTAACCGAGGGGTTGCAATTGAAGCATAAGAAAAGCACACCATACCATCTGTAGGAGAATGGGACTGTGGAGGCCTTCAACAAAATATTGGAAACAGCACTTACAAAGGTATATAATTCTAATCGTGATGACTGGGATTTTAAAATTTTGGTGGTACTATGGGCATATCGCACTCTTGTAAAAGGCTGAAGGGATAGACACCCTTCAAATTGGTATATGGGAAAGAGGCAGTCATGCCTATGGAATACCTTAGTCTTAGTCTACGTATTGCTGCAATGACTAGCATGGATAATATGAAAGCACTAGAGGAGCACATTTCATAGTTGATCTAGCTTGAAGAGGACCGCCTTATTGCAGGTTTCCACCAATGCATCAAGAAGGATCGACAAAAGGAGTGGCATGATCGCCACATTAAGAATAAGCAATTTACACAGGAATATTTGGTGCTATTATACGACAATAAGTTCATGAAGCATCCAGTTAAGTTACAGATGCACTGGTTAGGCGCATATCTTGTTCACTCAATTACTTTTGGGGGTACAGTTCAATTACAACAATTAGATGGTGCGGTACTTCCAAAACTTGTGAATGGAATTTGCTTGAATTTCTATAGGATGGGGCCCGAGCCAGGCAATATTTACGGCATTGCACAAGAGTAAAAAAAAACAATAGGCTAGGTCGATAGTAGCAAGGTGAGCATAGAGGAAGAGGCTGTGCAAGGATTGAAATTAGTAGCGTTGTGATGGAGACCACTTGCACCAACCGTAGAGATGTGAGTTGGTAAAATCAGCAATAAATAAAGACAGTTAAAGCAGTTACCTGGTGGTGAATGGTGAAGCAACGCACATTTATGACCGATCCAACCGTTAGTGAGATGGTATTGCCAGTGGATTTGGGGTCGTTAATGTCGTATTTGATAATGATTGACATGGTATATTTGGTAATGATGAGATTGGATCAGTAATTGGCTCTAAGAAGACAAGGGACGTGGTGCAAGGCATTGTTTAGTTGAATTGAATGAAGTGTTGAGTTCAATATAGTAGCATAATTTTGTGCAATAGGTAAGGAGTGAAATTGCAATGTATTCGTTTGCATTATGAGGTTTGCAGAGTGTGGCATGCTGAGTGACCCCGACACAGTCAATATTTCGAGTAAGCAGGAATTTCCCATTTAGCCCATGACAATTGAAGAGGAAGTCATGAGCATTCCAGTCAGATCCTCTTTGATCCCTAGAGGAAAGCAGAAGGCCCAAAATCCCAATTCCACACCATTGTAGAAGAGATAAACGCGCACTTCTTCTAGGGCGCAATGGGAGGGAATAGCATAGACTGAACCATCAAGCTTGGGATCTAGTGATTCTGCGGCACCCAGGGGCATCTCTATCAATGATATCCTTGGATATGTCCCTCCAATGCAGCCTAGGGTGAAGATAAAGAGCCTCACCAAGAATCAGTAGTATCCATCGAAGTTGTCGCTACTACCAGAAGGGATGAATTGCTCGATGGAAATCATACCTGCCTTGGTCAAGATGAAGTATGAAGACCATGATTTTTTTCTGCTAAAGGATGTAGCAGATGAACCTTATTAGTTGGGACCTATGGTGCCCGACGCGCCTATTCCATGGATTCCTCACCCATGGGCGCAGAGATTGGACAATTCTGGGTTGTTGGGGCTCATTAGCATGCCTCATTTTGGGATATTGTATGAAGCACACACATGTATCAAAAAACTATTGGCGTTCTTTCATGGTGGTATGTTGTGGTTAAACAACCCTATTTTGATCACGGTCGACCTAATTTCAGAAATTACAAGATTACCAAAGGCCGGGGAAGATTCAACATAGTATTTTAGAGGGCAGGACAATGACAAAAATCTTGCCCAGCAGTTGAGGGACATATTTGGATTGCAGTGCGATCATCATGCCCATCACATCGACAGTATTACTAAGTGATCAGTGCATATTGGGGTGCACATTTTGGCCGGCAATATCATCAGGAATAATCGGCTCATCCAATTGTTGTTCAAGAATAAACACCCTTATAACCGAGGGTCTAGGGTTACCAACGTACTCTTAAAACTTGTAGACAATCAAATTTAAAGTACAAAAATGAAATAGGAAGATGTAATGGACTCACGTGAATAATGACAGTTGATCCAAGCTTTGTCTTCTCTCACTCTGCTCCTCTCCAAAGCTTTCAGGGATGCACCTCCTTCACCTGCAAAGAGTAAATCCTCCAAATACAATCTTATACATGTATATATAACAAGTTATATAAACAAAATATAGAGTGCTTAATCATAAATATTCATCAAACCATGATACATGAAAGATATTCAACACACATTTGGAATAAGGATTCCCTTTATTAATGATAGTGAATGAGATAAGTGTACAACCCAACGCCTGAAACAAGGACTCCTCTGCAACCAAAGGATTTTGAGTTCTGCTTCTCCAAAGACTTCTGAAGATATACCACCAGCATAAATTTGCTCTCCAAGTATGATTCATTAATTCCCTCCCCGAGGCCTCTATTTATACTTAGGAAAGTAGAGCAGTTTCGAAGGTTGAGGAGGTTGAGATAGTTAAGATAGTTAATTTTTAAGGCTTAACAAATTTCCATTAATCATGTTTATTATTTTAAATGTCAAATGGAGGTGTACATGAATATTGATACTGGAAACCCACGTATGACACATGAGTTTCTATAAGGGAAGCCTGTGTACAAATCTGTACACGGTTTGCAATGACAATACCCGCATACAGTACGTGATATGATGTGGAGATAGTCGCATATGTATGTGAGTTACTATGGAAAGAGTCATGTACAACAATCAACATGTAAAAAGGTAAAAATGGCAGGCTAGGTGGATAGTGAATGCATCTCATGTCATGCCCATCTATAGTGTTTTAGGCAACCTTCAATCCATAAATTTCCTTTTGTGCACCAACATATGAAGTGTTGGCACTCGGACAGAGAAGTGCCATTTGGGTTGATAACAGATGCCCCCTAATATGTGAGGTCAGAGGAAAGCGATGGCCGAAATACATTATAATCTTTATCTTTGGAGAACTCAAAAATCCAATGGAGCAGAGGTAGTACCTGAAACAAATACATAATAATGTCATANTAGAACACCTGCTCCTTTACAAATGTTTGATTACATCATATAGTATGGGTACAAGACCACGTATATTACAAAGGTTGATCGAATCCATAATATATAATGATGATGAGTCTTCAAAGATCTGGAAACTGTGTACATAGGTATAACATAATATTGCTCAACTTAGTCCATAGTAAGGGAAATAAGGTCCTCATAATCAATCCCAAAGAACCAGTACAATCCAAGCCATGTGAATAGATGTAATTTGAAGTCTAACATGGAGAGGATTCAACAGTTTGTCAATCAATAGGTGATAATTGACAACTAAAGCAAAGGAATTCACTAATGATGAAAGTGAATCCAGAGGTACAAACATAAAAACTCTAGGTCTTTGTCATCAGGAAGTGTTGAAGTGGAACCATACTATGATAAGGAAGGCAATAGATCCTCCAACGGATCACAAGAGGGACTACGAACTAGGTAAAGGAAGAGAGACACAAGTGATAACATATACAACAATTATGGGATCAGGATATCGATCAGACATTGAGTTAAGTCCTTGAACAGTGAGCATGACACAGAGATGACCCAAGGAAACTTTTAACTTTATAGATAGAACAACTAGACAAAGAGAGTGATCATTTCTCGTGCTATTCTGCATGGTCTGAGAAAGAGATAACCTACCACCAATGCAGATGCCCGTGCACATATTCTTAATGAGCTTGAACGGACAAGTTATCTCGGCAGTCAAGTCTATTTTTAAGGAGTCAGAACTGGGCCTAAAGAAACTCCATAAGGTTAGGGAGTCCTATAAAGGGATAGCTTGTAAAAAGAGACCATAATGAGGCTCCATTTGGTGTGAAAATTAGCTAAAAGGATTCCCCTATACCTAACACATTTGCAGCATGAGTATCAAAAGACAACATAGGTTCTAATGGAGATACTCATGAGAGGAAGACCCTATCCATGGAAGAATGATGGTAAAGACAAGGAGCTAATGGTTAGGAATACCATAGTCTGTGGTTAAAATGTTGATTACTAAGTCTCATATGGAATCAATACAGATTCAAAATGCATGTGGAATGACATGAAACCATCCTATATGAGTGAAAAACACTTTAGAATGTTGAAAACATATTACAAGGCCAAAAGAGATGGGATTAGTTTGATAAAATATGAACCATAGGAAAAAAAACCCACTTAAGAAATATAATTTCTATAAATAGTTCAAAAAACTAAATAAAACTCACCATTTTGAATTTTAGCCATAAGAAGCAAGTTTTTACCTCTACCTTCATTCAATCGGTGCAGATAATTCGATGGACGAAATCCAATTCCGCAAGTGTCGGGTAAGACTAGACCCCGAGCTCTTCATTTTGATCCTAGCAACTTTCAATTTTGAGTCCCAATTTCATATTTTTGAGCGCCCTAAAGCAAGGAATGTTGTGTATGCGGGTTTGCTATAGTAACACTCATGTACACGCATTCTGTACACAGGTTGTCTAAAATACAGTCGCGTACAATACGCAACATGTCTAACTAGATAGTCACGTACGCTGCGTGGAGGGTAAAACGATATATAGAGTCAAATTTTTGAATTTTTATATGAAACTAATGCTTCACAATGGTTTATTTGCTAGGTGTGAAGATGGTGCTTTAGTGGAGGGAGCATGAGCACAAAGATTTGGATCAAGAAACACTCCATGATGCCTCCACTGTGAATGTTTTACATTCAAGTGGGTTGTTGAAATTCTTTTGCACATCACCTATGCGGGCCAATGTATGCCTGCTAGAGTTCATGATAAAATACTAGGATCATGATTTGGGCATGTTCAACCTTCAGGGTGAGTCTTTGGAGATTACTTCCGAGGATATCTACATACTTGCCGATCTGTCACAACGTGGGGCTCCAGTCAACTTGGAGGGCACCGACAGAGGTGGTGATCCTCCAAGTGTCCAAAACTATATTGATGTATTCTATGCACTGGGGACCCAAAAGAGAGGGAGTTTCATCCCTATTACACATATACGTGATCTTCCCCTATAGGTTTTGGTAAGTACCATAGTTAGGGTTGTCGATCATATTCTCTTCATTTCGCCACACAAAACCAAATGATATTGGCAGTGGACTATATGCATGGGGCTTTGTATGATTGGTGTTCGGGGGTAATCCCTATTCTGAAAAAACAACTCTCAGACTGCAAGAGAGGAAGAAGGAAGAACTTTGGATATTCTAGCATATTGGTGGCATTCTTTGAGAGAGAGTGCCGGGGTTGAGCCCTATAGTACCTCTACCGATTAGATCTCCTCATTAGCCTAGGATGAGCAGGTGGAGAGATATCTTCCTCTGCCAGGGAGGAGGTGGCTTAGTGCAGAGTGTGTATGATGATGACTTCTACTTTTGGTGGGAGCAGCATTTACCAGCACTGGAGCAGTTTCCATATGTTGGGATGGATTTCCAAGGTGATCCAGACCTTGTCCTCCCTCCAGGAGGAGCATGGGGAGAGCTAGGTAATTTTTAATTTTCAACTTTTAAAACTTTTATGAATTTTGAAATATAGGGATATATACATATGTGTAAGAGTTCTAATCCTATAAACATGTCAAAATGAAGATATGGACCGGTCTGCCCTGAAGGGAATCCATGTATGTTTGTTTGTCCTATCTTGGGTGAAGACCAGGGGCTTATCAGGGTTCTAGAGGGGAAGTTGGCCAGGCTTACCCAAAGAGTACCCACTTTGAGGATTGAGCACATCCCATCCATCATGTAGGAGTATGTGGTTGGAATACCACTCGTTTGGATACGCCTTTTGAGGTGTGTAGCCAGAGTAGTTTTGGTGTACATAGAAGCTATTGAGGCTACCGAAGCCGACTAGGATGAGGAAGCTAGAGTACAAGGAGACCGAGGGAACCAGGGTGGTACTGCTTAGATCTAGGGCATTTTGATGGACTATGATCCATTTTTTGTATATTTTTGTATATTATACAGTTATGAATGGATCTGAGGATCAAGAACTTGACCTATCTATTGACAGATATTCACACACACACACACACACACACACACACACACACACACACACACACACACACACACACACACACACATATATTGTCAGTCTATTTACAAATGTTTTTTATGTGTATGTTGTATATTTTTATGAAATGTGTGTTAAATGCCAATCCAAAATGTAATTAGCATATGCATCAGTCAATGAATTCTGATTTCTTGGAATGTGATTGAATGTAATAAATTCAAAGTTTCTTTCCAACAACCTAACCTGCATGAACTAACGCAATAAAATAGGGTTCTGCACCTGGTAAGCTCGATTGAGTTGAAAAACCACCAGTTGAGAGTCCATTTGGACTTCTAGTTGAGTGATACCACGTGACAAAGCATCCCATAGAAGCTCAATTATAGCCCTATACTCAGCAAAATTATTAGAAGGAGGACCTAAGCAGGCACCTACTGAGGCAACTAACTATCCTAAGGGAGAATAAATGACCCATGCCACTGAAGCAAGATTACAAGTGTGGCGATTGGCACCATCAGGGAAACCTATGAACATCTCAGAAGACATCTAAAATAACCAGTAGATAGTATAAAAAACATAAACTGACGATCTAGTGTACATAAAAATACATACAATAGAATACAAGAAAAAGTGTTAAGCCTAAGCATAGTACTTCTTTAGATAGAGCCCATTTCTAGTCTCAGGTAGCTTATTCCCATCAAAATCTATTAACTCAGATGATCCCTTTTTTAAGACTTTTGACATGACATAAGGCCCTAACCACGTGGCCTTGAATTTTCCTGCCCCAGGGGTTCTTTGTCTTGGTCCCAAAGCAAAACAAGCTCCCCCTCAGAGAAAATCTAATGTTTGACTGACTTATCATATTGGTTTTTGACCCTATTCTTGTGAGCTTGATTAGCTATCACCGCATCTCTACGATGTTCATCAAGGTGTTCTAAATGTACTAGACATTCTTCAAGCTCTGTTGTATCGAGTAACATATGAATATCTATTTTCAAGGATGGGATTTCACATTCAACCGGGGAAAGGACTTCCACTCCATGAATGAGTTGGAAGGGGGAGAAACCCATAGTAGTTTTTACATTAGTTCAGTATGCCCAAAGGGTAGGGTATAACATGATATTCCAGTTATAATGGGCTGCATCAATTGTACGTTTGAGGATAGTCTTCAAAGTCTTGTTAACAGCCTCAACTTGACCATTTTCCTGGGGATAATACAAATATGAATGCTCTTGTCTGAATCCAAGCATAGTGGTCAGTTCCGTCATCATGCTATTTTGAAAATGACTGCCATGGTCAGTGACAATCACCTTAGGTATACCAAACCATGCTATAATCTAATTAAACACAAAGAAAGTTGTCGTTTCCCCTTCGGCTTTAAAGTTGGGCATCACCTCTTCCCATTTCGTAAAATAGTCAATAGCGATAATGATATATTTGTGCCCCCCAGCCAAATATCGGTTGCAAATCATGTAATCAATCCCCCACTTCATGAAGCATCCCACCAAGACAACAGGAAACAATGAAGCGGGATGTGACCGCATTTTTCTGGTGTAAAGCTGACAAGTATGACAGTGCTTCACCACTTCCACACTATCTTTGAAGATTGTGGGATAGAAATAACCGATGCATAGTATCTTTTGGGCTGTTGCTAACCCAGATAAATGATCCCCACACGCTCCTCTATGGGAATCATTTAGGACAATCTCCACTTCCTCATGGGTAATACATCGATGCAAAATGGAATCTACCCCTCTTCGATATAAAGTATCTCCTATGATGAGGTAGTTCTTAGCATGAAGGCGTAATTTACGTCATTCCTCCCATGAGGAAGCCACATGATACTTCAAAGTCTGGAGATATATAATTATATATCCATACCAGGGATCAGAGGTGGCTATCAAGAAGATATGATCATCTGGGAATGAGTCATCTTCAACGACTACATCTTCTTCGATTGGAAATTTTCCTAGAAGCTCAACAGAAACTAAGCACTTTTAGAACTTAGCGGACTGGAAATCCAAGTCAAACTCTTGGACAATGACTATCCATTTGTTGAATTTTCCCCCAACAATCTGTCAAGACAAAACATACTAAAAAGGATTCACATCCACCACTACTGTTATAGTCCTCAGCAAAATGTAGTGATGTAATCTGTGAACAGCATAGATAGCTGCTAAGGCCAATTTCTTGACGTGGGAGTACCTGAGTTCAGGCCCATATAAAGCACAGCTAAGATGTAAATGACATGCTCCTAGAGCTTATCATTTTCCTGGACCAGGACTACCCCAATGGTCTACTCGGACACTACCAGATACAATATAAAATCCCTAGAGTAATCTGGCGGACGCAATAAAGGTGCCGACAACAAAGATTTTTTCAATGCCTTGAAAGCAAGTTGTGCAGTTTCATCCCATACAAATGGGGTGTCCTATTTTAATAGGCGCATGAAACCCTTGGTAATATTGGCATAGCTAACAATGAAACATCAAAGAAAATTAGACTTTCCCTGCAGGCTTTGAAGTTGCCTGATAGAACGAGGAGGCATATTTACAATGGCCTCGACTTTTAATGGATCCGCCTGGATGTCTCTTAGAGACAATGAATCCGAGCAGTTTTCTCGACTTGACATAGAACATGCACTTGTGGGGATTCAAGCGGATCTTATAGTATTTGCATCGTTCAAATATCAATCGTAAGTGATATGGATGGTCAATCCTCTTGCGAGAATGTGCATGCAGATCATCGAGATAAGGTTTGACAATGGCTTTTATCATGGAAGGCAAATTTCATTTCCCGTTGAAAGGTTTCCCCAGCATTTTTCAATCCGAAGGGCATTTTTTGTACGTGAAGGTACCCCAAGGACAAATGAAAGCAGTTTTATGTTGGTCTTCAGATTTTATTTGAATTTGATTGTATTTTGAGAAACCATCCATAAACGAGAACACTTCACTTCCCACACAAGCATCTATAATCTGGTCTATAAATGGCATGGAATAGTTGTCTTTAGGATAGGCTTTATTCAAATCTATGAAGTTAATACAAACACGTATGGTCCCTTGCTTCTGATCAACAGGAACAGGATTGGATACCCATTCTGTAAGAGATATGGGATGAATGAAGCCATCTTTCAATAGCTTTTCAACTTCAGCCTTCACAACTGCCACTTTACGCAGGTTAACAGGTCTTAACGTTTCCTCAATAGGTTTAGAATCGGGGTATGTTCGAATATCATGCTCAACTATCGATGGATCCATGCCTGGCATCTCCTCATATGACCAGGCAAAGATTTCGCGGAATTCCTTGAACAGGGCCGTATATATTGCAATCTCCTCAGGAGTGCAGTTTGCACCTATATGTATATTTTCCATGACATCAGGGTTTACAGAGATGTTGACAGGGATAGTGGCAGAAATATTTTCCATATTCCCCTCAGCAAACATTCCTTCCCTGGGTAAGGGATTGATGGGTATATCAACATCATTTGACAGTCTCATGTGAAACTTTTGATTTTCTATCCTACTTAGCTCTGGAAGAAAATAGGATCGATGGTGAATATCTTCACAGATCTTACCACGTCCACACATGGCTTCCAGAATGGATTCATCAGAAGGTAAAACCATACCTAAATAGTCCATAGAGTGCAAAGAGTTTTGTGCCCAAGCAGGAAAATAGACTTCTTCCAGGTCCTCCGAGACTGTGAGAGGGTCTAGAATGAGATCAACAATGGTTTGAGTGATAGCTTGGTAAGACACTTCCACTGTCAATAAGGGTGCTTCCGGTTCATTGGGGGAAGGGAAAACCCAAGGATCAGTCCTATCAACAACCGTGGCTATAGACTTCCCCACACTAGTAGAACCAATATAGTTAATCGAGGCTGGAAGATCAAATGTGCCCATCAGGGATGCATACATTCCAGCCCCCAAGCTCTGTGCAACAAGTTTGACCTAATCAACCAATGGCACAATGGACTCATTAGACTCCATGCGGCCTTTTCGAGTAAAATCAAGTTGGTCAACAGTAACCAACTTTCCTTCGTGTGGAAAAAATACCACCCGAAAGATGGCCGAAACAATAGCGGACATGGCATAAGTCCATCTCCTTCACAAAAGCAAATTATAGTCCAAAGGTGCATCATTCACTTCCACCTCAATAGACAATGCTTTCCCTGCTAGATTTAATTCAAAATCTGGTAGGATACCATGCAGACAAAAATACCTTCTGTCGAAAGCAGTAAGCAGAGTATTTGACGGGACCAGCTTGTGGGATCTGAGAGCTTTCCAACATGACAAGGACATAACGCATGTAGAAGCACCCTCATTAACAACTGAACTTCCAATGGTCTTTCCACCATGGATTACATCTATTGATAAGCTGTTGAGGAATGGAAATTCGCAGGCAGCAACAGTAAGGGATTCCCCCCAATCAATGTTCCCAACTAGCCCGTTGACTGTTTGGTATAGGGAATCCGTCCGGTTTGCAGTTCGGGCACCGTAGGTCAAGTAACAAACAAAGGCTTTTATCGGTTACGGCCTGGTCCACCGAGTTTTTGTATTTTTACTTAAATTATCAAATGCAAGTGCCTAACTAACAATGCAGGGTGATAAAGATGCGGGGAATAGTCACAATGTGATGCACAGGTTCTTAACTCTTGTCTTAAGGCTCACAAACATCTAAATCACATACAACAAGAAAATAAACTAACTACCTAAACTATCCCTAGGGAGAAGGCTTATCATTCATTGGTGAGTAATACATTTCGTACATGCATTATGAAGAGTTATAGATAGCTGATACTTCTTTCAAGACACATGAACAATTAAAGATATTCAAACAACCAGATAGCCAATTGTTTTATGAACAACATTCATTACTCACAGTGGAACACATCACAAAATATACTGAAGAACATTCAACAAGAACATAGGTTCAAGAAATTAGAACAATCTCACAGTTAAAGAGACACAGCTGAAAATGAAATAGTTCCCCTTCAACATTGCTCATTTAATTACATTTGATGCATTCCATATCGCACTTTCTCTAACAGGAAAAATTGCAGTCTCTGATTGTAAAACAAAATAGTTCCTCTTACAAGCAAATCATTTACAAGTTTTTCCAGGGAAAAATCCCTTTCTAAGTTCTACTTTCCAATATTTAAACTACAACCGCAGACTGCTTGGGCTGCCCCCCAAAAGAATGGCCTTTCAGTTCCCAAACGCTTCCTATTCCTCTATCTTCTCTGCACATGCCCATGATTGGCTAAGTATCTGCCCGACCTTTCAGGTCTCCATCCCTATTGCTATTCATTTGTCTTTTCCTTCGTTTGTTCTTATTGCGGCCCGTCTCCCTTCGCGCCGTAGTAGTTTGACCGATTTTTGTAACCCACCTGCATTCAAATGAATAGCATCATTTATTGGAAATGTATTCAAATGATATCAGCAAAATGGCTAAGAATTGAGAAGGTCATGCACTGCATTACTACCACAAGGCGAACACTGGCACCACTACTTTGATAAGAAATGAGGACTCATCGGACACTCAGAACAATAGCATTGAAAGATGAAAGTCCCACTATAGCCGCAACGGTGGAAAGAACGAGGCTACGGACAAGCGATCGAAAGGTGTGAACCTTCTCAATCGGAAGTAGACAAGGTTTGGACTTCGAAAGCCAAATGGATTTCCCAACCATAACAACGAAAGGCCACATACCAAAGTCATGCGAAACGCGGGCGGGAAAACCCTCGATCGACAGTTGAAAGGTATTAACATCGGAAGACAAATGGATTTCCTAGCCACAATGGTGGAAGAAGAAAAGGATACAGCCACAAAAAGCACATCGTAGATCAGATCGCTTTATACTTCGGAGGCCAAACCACTTTGGGAGCCGCAACGGTAGAAGCGGAAAGGTTAGAGATAAGTGATGCAGGCAGGAAAAGCTTAATCGGATATCGGAGGAATTTGACATTGGAAGACAAAGGAATTTCCCAGCCACAACGGTGGAAGAGAACAGGTTTTGGACACGCAACTGAAAGGTTAACACACATCGGCAGTCAGAGCTCTTTAGGTTTCGAATGGTTAATCGATTTGGGAGCCGCAACGGTGGAAGGGAAAGAAATTATCAGCCGCCGAATTAACACAGGACAACGCCTGTATAATAGAAAAATTGAAGTGATTTAAAACTTTTTAACCAGCAATGGTTAAAACCTATTTGCTTCCGAAGCAGCGGACCTTCAAAGACAAAAAGCAATTTACCCCTGGCTAGGGATACCAAACTCGCATCCGCGACCAGCCATAAAATAATACACATGCAATCTTTAAAACAGGATGGAAACCAATCTTCAAAATCACTAAAAATATAGCATGCCCAATGATTCAAGGATCCAATGATTGAAACAACTCTGACCTATGAGGAGGGGACCAAAATTTAAGAAATTTGGGGAGAACAGTTGCAGCCGCAACAATTGGTGATTACCTGGTGAACCTAGATCTCTGGATGATTATTCCTTGAGTGATAGACTGTTTAACAACAAATGCATCTATTGAATTCTTCCAGCCATATGGATTTCTCAAATGACAGAAGTGTGTACCTTTAATCATTGATAATAGTCCAATTCAGGAGAGTGGAAACCAAGGTTTTCAAGTCCAGATAACTCTATTGAGGCCGAAAGATGAGTTTCATTATTAATTTTGCTTTCAGGTAGCTGACAGTTCGAACACCACAAGATCGTAGCATATGATAAATAGGAATATTCATTTGTTCCGCATTCCCATGCCATTTTGGCACTTTTTTGTGCTCCTGGACTTTTGTCCCTTTTCATATGAGTCCTCCTGTATGCCTTTCTTTCTGAATTTTCATTCAGGTTCCTCTATCCCATAGTGTCCTTTTGTGTGAGTGGTGTATTTCATGTTTCAGCTCACGGACAGAGAGGAACTTTCGGCAATTTAGTAATTATGATTCAGCATTTGCTTTGATGTATGATGCTTCCATAGGAGTTTTGACTCTTATTTTCCTTTTGGCATTCGTTTTTTTGGCATGGGATCATTTATATTCAATATACTATTCACCCTGCTCCTTTCCATGGTGTTGAAATATTGTAACTTCAAAGAATATTCTTTATGTATCTTTTGTGGTCCCCGATGGTCCAACCAGGAGAACCACTTGTATTACATTGTACCCCGATGCTCCTAATCGGAAGAACTAATAATATTCATGAGGTAGTCCCCTCTAATTGTAAAGGTGGGTCATCAGCACCCCAGTGTGGTTACTTGAGCCTACATGTGTAACTCGAGCCTACATGAGTTAACTTAAGCCGACATGTTAATTGAGTAAACTTTAAGTAAACGGATGAATATAAATAGAGGTGTAGTGCTCCTCATTTGAGACACACACACTCACTTGGAATAGTGCACTTGTGGAGGAGAGGAGTTGCTGGAGAAGGAGGAGAATCAGGTTTTTGATCTCCTTGTTGGCTTTACCTTTTTCCCTTTTGGGGAATCTATATTGAGGAAGCTTTGCTGGGTTTTTCCCTTTAGGGTTTTCCCAGGATAAATCGGTGTTGTTCTTGTGATACTGTTTCTTTCAGTGATCCTGTTTTATATTCTTTTATTATGAAAAATGAAATGATATACCAATGTCTTAGTTAAGCATATGAAAATTTAACACATGGGTCCTCTACTTTCGCCCCTTAGAACATTTTAAGTGTGAAGTGGATGGAGCCTCAACATAGTATTTCAGACTCTTTGAATCTGGTTTATTTTACAGGGGTTAAGCAAAACTTCAATGCACACAGAGTTATTCTAGAAAACTGCTAAACTGGAAGAAATTCAAATAGCAACACACAGTTTGATACTCAAACATGTTTATCATTCCCAAAAACTTCAATGTCCCCATACAACCGCAGGTTCGTTCCCTTTATTGAAATTAAGAAACTCAAACTCAAACAGACTGAAAAACATGACTCAAAAGAAAGCCAAACAACTTATTTATATACAAGACAAAAGAACTCAAAGAAACTCAAGAAAAATAAGGCTTGAGAACCAAACCATTTACTGGCAAGTTCTCTTCCCAACCTTGTAAATATTGTAACTTATACGTAGAAGGACCAAGCTTCGATGCGACCTGAAAAGGGCCTACCCACAACTGCTGGAATTTAGTATGCTTCCCTTTCTCATCATGGGGTTGATCCCATTTGAGGACTAGGTCTCGCACTTCAAAGTCTTTTGTTCCAGCTTATGTTTGTCAAACCACCTCTTTATTACCTCCTGTTGTTGCTTAAAGCGTTCTCTGGATTTAGATCTAGCCTCTTCTGCTTTCAGAAGATTGCATATTCTCATCTGTAAAATTTCGTCATCCGACCCCCTGGACTCTTGAGCCAATATGGAATATGGTAGCATGATATTGGGGGGAAGGATGGATTCTTTACCGTACACAAGGGTATAGGGTGACACCCCTATCGCAGACTTGGGGGTGACTCTATCATCCCAAAGGGAATTTGGTAGGGCTTAGTGCCAACGCCTTTGTTTTTCTATTACAGTCTTCTTTAGAATTCTGATCAGATTTTTATTAGTGGACTTGGCTAGGCCATTTCCTTGTGGGTAGTAATTAGCAGAATAATGCAATTTTATCCCCTTATCATGAGTAAAAGTAGTTAATTTAATTGATGAAAAGTACGTAGAATTATCAAAAACTAACGAAACTAGAACTCCAAACCTGGTCATGATGTGGTCTTGTAGGAAGCTAAAGACTTTGTCTTGATTTATTTTGCGTAGCGGTACTGCTTCGAACCAACGAGTGAAATAATCCATCGTGGTTAGAATGTACTTGTCTTGTAGTGAGGAATTTGGTTTTATTTCTCCAATGATGTCCAACCCCCATTGCTCGAATGGCTCCATGATCATTACAAGCTTTAGGGGTGTTGTTGCTCTAGGTTGTCTCCCACTACACCTTTGGCAGATATCACACTTCTTGACATGTGCGTGTGCATATTTGAAGAGCATAGGCCAGTAGTAACCAGCTCTAAGGATTTTGTGGGCTGTAGTATCCCCTGAATAATGCCCCCCAGCGGGACCGTCATGCAATTCTGACATTACTTTCTTTGCATCTTCTTTCTCTAAACATCTGAGAAGAACTCCGTCATAATTTCTTCTGAATAATACTCCGTCAATAATTTGATAGGAAGCTGACTTAAGATGCAGCGCTCTTCTTTTCTTAGAGTTCCAATGTTCTGGTAACAACCCTGCCTATAGGTAATTTACAAGGTCTCTATACCAAGACTCGGGAGCTGTAAACAAAGGACATACATCCATTAAATGTAATTCGGCTTCATCCTCCCAGGCGTGCTCTTCATTTTTTCCATTTCCAGTCATCAATTCACACAACCCTTGTCCTTTAACTATAGAGGCTGGTTTGAATTCAAGATCGTACTCTTGAAGAGCTATTACCCAGTTGCCCCTTCTTTCTCCTAACTCCTTTTGTACCAGAAGGGATCTTACAGCTGGGTAGGGGACGATTACCTTGGTTCGATTCTTTAAAATATAGGGCCTGAATTGCTTCACGGCCTTAAATACTACATAAGCCTGTTTATCAATGGTCGGGTAATTTAATTCATCCCCCTGTAGACCAGTGCTCATGAAGGATATTGGGAATTCATCCCCCCCATCTTCCTTTTGCGTCAGTACAGCTGCTAGCGAATCATCGGATGCAAAGGTATACAGAATAAAGTCTTTGTCGATGTCCGGGCTTTTCAAAGAGGGTGCATGTGCAAAAACAGTTTTAATTTTGCTGAATGTGTTCTTCTCAATTTCAGTCCACTTGAATTGTGCATTTTGCTTGACGATTTGATGCAGCGGTTTGACAGTCTGAGCAAAATCAGGGACAAACCTTCATACGAAATTTATGGTTCCCATGAATGATTGCATCCCCTTTTTATTATGGGGCAAGGGGATTTGTTCAATAGCCTTAATTCTTTCTGGATCAATGGAGATACCTTACTTTGACACTATATGACCCAGCAACTTGCCCTCTGTGACAGTGAACACACACTTCTTAGGATTGAGCGAGATGCCATACTTCTGACAGCGTTCAAAAATCTACCTTAAGTGAAATGCGTGCTCTCCTCTTTTCTTCGAGAAAATCGTAATATCTTCAAGGTACACTACAATGCTGCGGCCGATCAATCCACGGAAAGCTATGTCCATAGCTCTCTGAAACATTGCTCCTGCATTTATAAGCCCAAAGGGCATCCTTCTGTAGGCAAAGGTTCCCCATTTGGTCCTGAACGTTGTCTTCAACCTGTCTTCCTTGGCTACTAATACTTGATTGTAGCCAGAGAAACAGTCCAATAACGAAAATAGTTCAGAACCTGAGACCATTTGGAGCAATTTCTCCATGGGTGGCATCGGGTAGTTATCTTTATCAGAAGCTCGGTTCATAATTCTGAAATCAACGCATAATCTGATTTCGCCAGATTTTTTCTTAACTGGTACCAGATTTGATACCCACTCAGAGTGTCTGACTTTAAAGATGATTCTAGCATCCAATAACATCTTCACTTCACTCTGAATCAGTGGTTCCAGCTTTGGATGCATTTTTCTTAAAGGTTGCTGATACGGCTTGACGCCGAATTTGATGGGGACGACATGCTTGATAATGCCGGTGTCGTATGTTTTCAGATCTTTGTACGTCCAGGCGAAAACATCTTTATATTGTTTAAACAGACTAACAAACTTATCCCTTTCTATTGGCGAACAACATTTTTCGAGATTCACAAATTTAGGATTCGTCTCAGTCCCTAATTTAATCAGCTTGAACTATAGAGAAGAGCTATGAGTCTTCACGTTGGCTGGTCTTCTGAATTTTTCATTTAAATCAAACATCTTTTCTAGCATTCTGACCCCTATAGGGATGAAATTATCATACTTCATCTCGGCCTGATGTTCTTCATCATTTATAATTGCTCCTTTGAATACCTCGTCATTCGTTAAACATTCTATAATCTGCTGGTCATCATCAAACACTCGTAGGTTGGTGATCATATCAGGTACTGAAGGCCTGAAAATAAATTCAACAGTACATCGATTATTAGTGGGTACAAGCCTAGTGGTCGAAGTGGCTAATAAGTCAGCTACTGCGTTTTTCAGTCTTGGAATTGAAATAATATTGAATGCGTTAAAACATTTCAGTAGGTACCATACCTCATTTTGGTAAGCCTTTAAGTGAGGAGAAACACAATGTATTTGATTTCTGATTTGCTTTACAATTATTTCTGAATCTCCAAAGACTTTTAAATTACTTACCTTTAATTCAATCACTTTCTTTAAGCCCTGCACCAGTGCTTCATACTCATCTGTATTATTCGTACATTCAAATTCTAATCTACATGCAAGAAATTGTTTATTCTTTTGAGGATCGATCAAGACACAGCCGGCCCCTGACCCTTCTAATGTCTTAGAGCCATCAAAAAATAAAGTCCAAAAATCACTAACTACTACATGCGAATCTATTCCTACAGCTAAATCTACTATCTTACAGTCAATTTCATCAGCCTGTGAGAATCGAAGGAGATCAGGCTGGGTGTCTGATGTATTGCTGGCTTCTTCTGCTTTGTAATTTCCAGGTTCCAACTCAATAAAATAGTTTTCCAAGACAGAATCCACTGGTTCATTTTTTCCCTCCAATTGAGTGACATTGTGTTTCATGTGAGGTTCTCTTAAAATATTAATCTGGTTCGGACTTCCTTTGTATGGCAGCCACAGATGCAACCAATCTGAGGCAAAATATCGATTTAGTTTGGTCAAACAATCTCTACTCAGGACAAGACCATACGCGTTTGGTATGTCAGACACCACGATATTAACGACCTGGCATACTTTATTATTTGACGCCAGATGGATTAGGACATCTTCCATCTCCCCAATTACCTTCACATCCGTCCTGTCCAACTGAACAACTCTCCACGTGGAAGGCTTAGGCTGCCCATTGATCTTTTTACAAACTGATATTGGCATGACATTAATAGTCGCCCCTGAGTCTACCAAGTAAATATGTACATTGTGATTAAAGATTTCAAATGTAAGGAGGAAAGGCTGATGCTTGTTCGTAGACCTACCTCCACTACTGCTTTCTCCAATTTCTTCTTCTTCTTCTGGTTGATTGTTAGTGGGCATCCTTTCGTTCGATGCTTCAAGTGCTTTCAACAGTCTTTCTTTTTGCTACGGCACTTTACACATTTCAAATAATGAAACATTCGCTTTTACCTTATTTAAGTCCTCCACTATATCATAATCCATCTGTTGTTCAATGTGATGAGGTTTGTCAGTATTCATCTTATCTTCATTTGGCTTGGTCAGCGTATCATTCTGCCCAGGTTCTTGGTTGGTAATAGTGAATTCTGGCAATTTATCAGCTGAGAGTTTATTTTGAAATTTCTTCTTAACATTTCTTTGCAGCATCTTAATCTTTGGGAGTATAAGACTGTCATCTTTAACCGTCCCTTTTCTCCTTGTTGTTACGTTAGTCTCCATGATGTCCTCGTACCCCTGAGTCTCTTCCTCTTCAGCATCAAATAAGGAAACATAATTCCACAAATCCATAGTTTCCTCTTCCTATTCTTTAGTAGAAGTAGAAGTAGAATTCTCTTTTCTTTCTTCATCTCCCTCTTCTGTCAATGTAGAATCCAACATCTGATTCATGACCAACGTCATTGAATTTATCCATTGCAGACAATTGTTTTTAGAGTGGGGTTGTTGGTGGAAAGTGCAAAACTTTTCCATCCCTATCTCTGTCAAATTCATAGATGTTCTATTGTGCGGAGGAGGTTGAGACTGATTGTTGTCCTCTCTTTTCTTATAATAGGGCCTATAGAACTTTTGTGCTTCTTTTTCTTTCTCCAAGTCTATGATTTTGTTGGAAAGCTTTTGCATCATTTTTGCCATATTTTCAAAATCTGGTGATTTCTCCTCCTTAGGCTTGGCAAACAATAAGGATTTCCTTCCCACACCTTTCTCTCCTAACTGTTTGGGATAATCTTCAACACTTTCTCTTTCAAACTCCACTACTTTTGCCTCTTCATAGGTTTCCGCCAAAGTAGGATTGGCCCTACCTTTTGCAAACATGGCCAAATCAAGGCCTAAAGCTGACTTATAATATTCAATCAGGACCTTGTCTGAAGGTTTGTCAGCGTCAGAAAAAATCTTGAGGTAGGCTACAAACCTTTGAGTAAAACTGTGCACCTTCTCCTTCCTTTCTTTCTTCAAGGCACATAGTCCTTTCATGAGAGATGCATGAGTCTTTTGAACTGCATAATTACTTCTGAAAATTCTCTCGAAAGTATCCCAATCAGGGATAGAATCAGTAGGCAACCAAAAATACCATGATGCAGCAGCTCCTTTGAGGGTATGCGGGAACAGTCTGCACACTAAATCTTCATATTCCCCAGCTCTCAACCCTTCTATTGCCAGGTAGAAACTTTGCAGGTGATCATCTACTAGTATTTTCTCATTTGGATCAAATTTAGGCAACATCTTGTCAAAGGCTTGAGGTAGGTCATGTAAAGGAGGGGTCAGGTTTAAAGGTGATCTGGCCCTCCATGCATGTGGTGGATTTGGTGGATTAGGAGGAGGTTGGTTGGCATTAACACCTGCTATAAGTACGGGTGGAGAGTGAGGAGGTGATCCAATCGGAGTATGAGCAGGAGAACTGTGAGGGGTCTCTGGACCTTCTTGATTCAAAGGTAGTACAACTTCTTGTAAGGCTGTTTCTACAAGTTCTTCCCAATCGCCAACAAGCACTGAGTCTTCCAATATAGGGCGTTCTCTCCTTTTATATTCTCTTCTAGGAAATTCAGGGATATTTGGTAATCCTCCAATCTTCTTTAAATATGCCCAGGTGTGTCTTCTTAGGTCATTAACAACTTTGTTTCCAACAGAATATAGATGCTCTCTATTTCTTTCTTCCGGAATTGGATTATGAAATCCACTGCTTTTAGAACTATTACTGGTGGAAAAGTCTCGAGAAAACGGGTTTCCTCGACCATCCATGCACTGGAGGCCCTCCTTTTAGCGCCAAAACTTTTGAGGCATGGAAATTCGTAGGAAGCAACAGTAAGGGATTCCCCCCAATCAATGTTCCCAACTAGCCCATTGACTGTTTGGTATAGGGAATCCATCCGGTTTGTGGTCTGGCCACCATAGGTTAAGTAACAAACAAAGGATTTTACCGGTTACGGCCCGGTCCACCGGGTTTTTGTATTTTGACTTAAATTATGAAATGCAAGTGCCTAACTAACAATGCAGGGTGATAAAGATGCGGGGAGTAGTCACAATGTGATGCGCAGGTTCTTACCTCTCGTCTTAAGGATCACAAACATACAAATCACATACAACAAGAAAATAAACTAACTACCTAAACTATCCCTAGGGAGAAGGCTTATCATTCATTGGTGAGTAATACATTGCGTACATGCATTATGAAGAGTTACAGATAGCTGATACTTCTTTCAAGACACATCAACAATTACAGATATTCAAACAACAAGATAGCCAATTGTTTTATGAACAAAATTCATTACTCACAGTGGAACACATCACAAAATATACTGAAGAACATTCAAAAAGAACATAGGTTCAATAAATTAGAACAATCTCACAGTTAAAGAGATACATCTGAAAACGAAATAGTTCCCCTTCAACATTGCTCATTTAATTACATTTGATGCATTCCATATCGCACTTTCTCCAATAGGCAAAATTGCAGTCTCTAATTGTAAAACGAAATAGTTCCTCTTACAAGTAAATCGTTTACAAGTTTTTCCAGGGAAAATCCCTTTCTAAGTTCTACTTTCCAATATTTAAACTACAACCGCAGACTGCTTGGGCTTCCCCCCAAAAGAATGGCCTTTCAGTTCCAAACGCTTCCTATTCCTCTATCTTCTCTGCGCATGTGCATGATTGGCTAAGTAACTACCGGACCTTTCAGGTCTCCATCCCTATTGCTATTCATTTGTCTTTTCCTTTGTTTGTTCCTATTGCGGCCTGTCTCCCTTCGTGCCGTAACAGTTTGACCAATTTCTGTGACCCACCTGCATTCAAATGAATAGCATCATTCATTGGAAATGTATTCAAATGATATCAGCAAAACAGCTAAGCATTGAGAAGGTCATGCACTGCATTACTACCACAAGGTGAACACTGGCACCACTACTTTGATAAGAAACGAGGACTCGTCAGACACTCAGAATAATAACATCGGAATTTGAAAGTCCCACTACAGCCGCAACGGTGGAAAGAACGAGGCTACGGACAAGCGACCGAAAGGCGGGAACCTTCTCAATCGGATGTAGACAAGGTTTGGACGTCGAAAGCCAAATGGCTTTCCCAGCCGTAACAATGAAAGGCCACATACCAAAGTCAGGAGAAACGCGGGTGGGAAAACCCTCGATCGACAGTCGGAAGGTATTAACATCGGAAGACAAATGGATTTCCTAGCCGCAACGGTAGAAGAAGAAAAGGATACAGCCATGCAAAGCACATCGGATATCGGATCGCTTTATACTTCGGAGGCCAAACCACTTTGGGAGCCCCAACGACAGAAGCAGAAATGTTAGAGATAAGCGATGTGGACGGGAAAAGCTTAATAGGAGATCAGAGGACTTTGACATTGGAAGACAAAGGACTTTGCCAGCCGCAACAAAGGAAGAGAACAGGTTTCAGACACACAACTGAAAGGTTAACACACATCGGCAGTTGGATCTCTTTAGGTTTCGGATGGTTAATCGATTTGGGAGCTACAATGGCGGAAGGGAAAAAAATTATCAGCCGCCGAATTAACACAGGACGACGCCCATCTAACAGAAAACTTTAAGTGCTTCAAAACTTTTTAACCAACAATTGTTAAAACATGTTTGCTTCTGAAGCAGCGGACCTTCAAAGACAAAAAGAAATTTACCCCTCGCTAGGCATACCAAACTCACATCCGCAACCAAACATAAAAATAATACATAGGCAATCTTTAAAACAAGATGGAAACCAATCTTCAAAATCACTCAAAATAAAGCAGGCCCAACGATTCAAGGATCCAACGATTGAAACAACTCTGAACTATGAGGAGGGGACCAAAATTTAAGAAATTTGTGGAGAACAGTTGCAGGCGCAACATAAGGATACATGGTAAGGTAGGCAAATTTTAACATCAAATAAGTGAAATTTCACCATGAGACTTGATGAGTCCATGCTACCTAAGGCTGCTAAGAGGGCATCCCACTGGGCGGGATAGCTTTGTAACACCTCTAAGGCTGACATTGCATAAGGGGTTTGAGCTAAGTATTCAACCACTGAGTAGTTTGAAGCATCCATAGCATTAGAATTATGAAAGGTCTTCTTAAAGACACCTTTCGATATCTTAGACATAGTTTCAGCAGGCTTCTCGATAGTGAGAGGGTTAGAAGTTTCACCTATAGACTTACCCTTCTCAGAAGTCTCTTGCTCATAATTTTTATTCCTAGTCTGTAGCAAAGTCGAATATCGAACCATGTTGATATATTTATGATCAAGGGCACTGGAAGTGGCCCCTGCTACATTAGAAGTTGAAGTAAATTTCTACCCTTGGGGAAATGGATCCTTGAGGATGGTTGGTTGTTGAGCTTTAAGCAGATTCTGGTCTTGTTCCATAAGGGGACAAAGGTGAGTGAGGTGATCCTTGTGGCACAACTTACATGGGAATTTGACATTTTACTTTTCCTTCTTGCCCCCATCAGCATTGTTTGCGGGTTTCTGGTTGTTTTGATTTCCCTCCCCTTTTTTTCCTCTCTTTTTCTTCCCATCGGGCTGCTGATTGCCCTTCTGAGAGGTTTGTGCAAAAACATTTGCACTTTGGGGGGAGGGGGCAGCCTTTGCTGCCTCTTCCAAAGAATTCTTGACGGACAACTGATGAAGTTGTTTGGCCAAAGACTCTATAGTGGGAGAGTTTACAGACCTAACCACACCATTGGCATGGGGCCCAGGCTTAGGTTTCTTCGTATCATGGTTAGGCCTTGGTGCCTCAAGGATAATCTCATACAAGATCCCAGATTGTGAATAAATAAAATCCAATTGTTGGGCCCTAAGAATGGCTTCTTCTTCATTCATCACTCCTGAAGTGGATATGTCCTTAGATATGTAAGGCAACAGAGATTTAAGGAACCACTCTAGTAAAAACTCAGGAGGAATAGTGGCCTTTATAAGGCTCTTTCGCCTCCTCCACTCTTGGATATGATCCCAGATGTGGGTAGCCTTATTCTACCTAAAGGTAGATAACAAGTCCATTCTGAAATCATATTAGAAAAAACTGAAAGTGGCTAAGAAATGCACTAGCCAAGTCCCAAAAACTACTGAATGCAGCAGAAGGAAACTCAATGTACCATTTTTCTACCATATTCGTTAAGGTTCTTTGGAATAGCCTCAACCTAACTGAATCTTCATTTAGTGAATTAGAAGAACACCATAAATGAAATGTGGTGGCATGAGCCCCAGGATATTCACCAAATTTTCCCTCGAATTTAGGGATGTCAGATGGCAATTTGGTGGGAATAGGTGGCCACGAGGGGTCGTGCCTCACCGGGTCGTTCATTAATTTTGACAAATCCGGCAAGTTTAATGTTTCCAGAAAAGGAATCTTGGGTCTCACCGGGGCACTAAAAGTGCCAGTCTGGGGATTAGAGGGACTTTCCCCTGAATACCCATATGTAAAGGTGGGGTTGCCCCCTGCTTCCAGTGGTGAAGTGGATGGATTACTTTGAAAAAAATTCCATCCATAAGCCACAGGATTGTGAGTAGGAGGTGGAGTATATAAGATTCGGGTCATCCTAGTCGAAACTGGGGTTTGAAAAAAGGGAGCAAGTATCCCTCCGCTAAACAACGAAAAGGGAGAGCTCGTGAATGGGGCCAAGACCAGAGTTTTGAAACCTTTCCTGTAAGAGGTAGTGTTTCCAAACTGCACTCCTACATAAGAAGGTGATGGGCCTACATATGGAGTGGATGGGGGAATACGCCCCCCATTCCAAGGAAATCCTTGGATGAAAGCCGAGGATCCTACTGGACTACTCTGGGTAGTGTGCACAAAGGAAGAAGGAACAGTAGGTATACAGGAGATCCCAATAATCATGTTACCAAAAGCACTTGCTAGGCTTATGGGAACCAGCGGTTGGACCACTCGGCTTGCTGGAGTCAATGGAATAGTAGGTATGCTATATCTAGGGGTATTTACTAGGGAAGGTAGTATCCATTAAACCGAAAAGGCTAAGGTGAAAGCAAAAGAACTTTCTCTTGTAGTAGACATTATCCTTCCCACAGGGACACCTAAAACAGGTGAATCAAAATGCCTAACCTAGAGGATCATAGGATCGTTTAAGTCAGTCAAGGGTGTGTTAAAATTCCTTGCAAACTTGTCAACCTGCAAGTCTTCTATCTCAACTATATTAAAATCAAAATGATTAGCTCTAAGTGGTGGTTCACCTAGAACTTCACTAACTCCTATCGGTTCAAATGAACCGTCCGTGTCCAATCTCTGCCTTTGAGGTGGAGGTGGAGGTTCCAATGTGATGAGAGGAAAAAGGTTTTGTAACCTTTATGACCTTCTTATAGGTTGGTCCTCCATGATTGTAAATTTGACAATTCAAACCCTAAGGTTAGCTAAACATAGACAAACCACAGAGAAATCACTACGAAAATTCCTAGAGTCTCAATAGTCAACAAGGGTAAAAGATATGCTTTCCCAAATAAATCTGAAGAGGAGTTACTTGGCATCATTGAAGAGGTTCTTAGGCACAAGCAGAGGAATCACCCACCACCCTCCTACACTTTCAACAAGGGTTACCTTCCAAGCCCGTCCAAGGTGAACCAGAAATAGCCTTCCAGTTTACCTAGGTATGAACCCTAAATGTCAAGAGACTAAAGGCTACCTTAGCTATACCAACAGTTTGGGGGGACAGTTGCAAGCCTAACTCATATGCATGGGTAGGGTAGCTAAGATCGAAACTGTTTCTAGGATAGAATCCCCAGAAAGAGTCCTGATTTATGTTTCGACAAGGAATAGGAGGGTTATCTCCTCAGTCCAATGCCTCCACACGGCCTCCTACTTGACTCCCTTTTGAGCGGAGCTTCCTAGATACAATTGATAAAGATAAGGATTTACGTATCAAATGGTCCACTATGTCTGAATTTTAAAACTTATGGGAAGTTTACACTTCCTAGCCCACAAGTCTAGCCTAAGCTAGTAGGTGAATGGCCCTAAAAATAAAAATTACTAGTAAATTTTAATTATTGCGTTCATTTTAAAGGCTATTCTTTACTCAGAAGTCAAGTGGAGTGAAAGACTATGATGTTTTTGACTCGATAAGAAATATAAAAGCAAAGGTGTATGTTTTCAAAGCAAATTATCACTACTAAAACAAAATTCTTTTTACTTTCTTTTGTAAATATAAATTGATGAAAAATGCAACGATAAAGAGAACACTAAGACTATATTTTTGTAGTTTTTTGAGATTATATTTTAAAAACTGAAAGTAAAACTACTCTATGCAAAATCACATGCAAAAGCTTCAAAATGTTTTCTTTTTACATTTTAAAATGCTCAAAGACTACTATGGACCTAAATGCACTAAACTTGAGTATACTTGAATTAAATCAACTGTATAAAGCAAGCAAAGTGAAGTAAACAGATTAATAAGACCAAAAATCAACCAACAAGGGAAGACTTGGAACCCTAGCTTGGGTGGGAACAATGATAAGAAATCACTGAGATCACACAAAGGTAAGTGGCAAACCAATCACTATCCAAGGATAGAATGCAAAAAAGAGTGTCCCGAACCCTGATCACTGATTCGGACAACCAACACTTAAACCTATAACCAAAAATAGAAAAATCCACTTCAAATTGCAAATAGAAGACAATCCAAACAAAACGAATGCAAGGGATTTACAAGAAAGAACAAGGTGTGGCCAACAAGGTCATCAAACTAATAGTATAACGCTTATAAGGAAGACCAACCAGAAAACAAATTTTATAAAGGGACAGGGACAAGCAAACCCTAACCCTAAAATTCAAATGCTAGGGCTTGTACATGACTGTGTATAAGGGCAACCTGCGTACTATATGCAACTGTCCAAGAGAGCAACCCGTGTATGCAGGCCTCTATATGTGACTGTATGCAAGAGCAATCTACGTACATGTACAAAATTTTCTAATAAAAAGAAAATTCTCAAGGTCTTAAAACACTATCCTAAGCATCAACCAGGAAACGATACCACACACAAACTCAAGGCAAAGACTGGGCAACGGTAAATAGAAATAACCCATAGCAGTCTGGGCTCCCCAGCAAAGTCACCAATTCTATTGTTCAAGAATAAACACCCTTATAACCGAGGGTCTGGGGTTACCAACGTACTCTTAAAACTTGCATAAAATCATTTTTAAAGTATAGAAAGGAAATAGGAAGATGTAATGGACTCACCCGACTAACGACGGTTGATCCAAGCTTTGTCTTCTCTCGCTCTGCTCCTCTCCAAAGCTTTCAGGGATGCACCTCCTTCACCTACAAAGAGTAAATGCTCCAAATACAATCTTATATATGTATATATAACAAGTTAGATAAACAAAATATAGAGTGCTTGATCATAAATATCCATCAGACCATGATATATGAAAGATATTCCACACGCATTTGAAATAAGGATTCTCTTTATTAACGATAGTGAATGAGATAAGTGTACAACCCAACTCTTGAAACAAGGACTCCTCTGCAACCAAAGGATTCTAAGTTCTGTTGCTCCAAATACTTCTAAAGATATACCACCAGCATAACTTTGCTGTCCAAGTATGATTCATTAATGCCCTCCCCAAGGCCTCTATTTATACTTACGAAAATAGAGCAGTTTTGAAGGTTGAGGAGGTTGAGACAGTTAAGATAGTTAATGTTTAAGGCTTAACAAATATCCATTAATTGCGTTTATTATTTTAAATGTCAAATTAAGGCATATGCAATTATTGATACTGGAAACCGACATATGACACGTGAGTTGCTATAAGGGAAGCCTGCGTACAGATATGTACGCGGGTTGCAATGACAATACTCGCATACAGTACGCGTTATGTTGTGGAGATAGTCATGGTATGTACGCGAGTTGCTGTGGAAAGAGTCGCGTACAGCAATCAACATGTAAAAAGGTAAAAATGGGAAGCTAGGTGGATAGTAAATGCATCTCATGTCATGCCCATCTATAGTGTTTTAGGAAACCTTCAATCCATAAATGTCCTTTTGTGCGCCGACATAAGAAGTGTCGGCACTCGGACGGAGAAGTGCCATTTGGGTTGATAACACCAATGCAATTTAGGTGTGGTCGTGTGTGCATAAAAATGCACTGAGGTCAAAAAAATGAATTGGTCCCTATTTATGTTAAACTAGTTGCTAGAAGATGCTTTCATCGCTCAGGCTGGAGAACGACCTTTTTTCTATAGTTGGTTGTTGTTTCTCATTGCATTATTCTCATGGATGGAGCTAGAGGATTACCAGCCAATGTTAGTCACTGTTGTGAAGGTGTGTAAAGGCACACAGTATCAGAACTTATGGTGGGTCATGGAGCCCAATTGACAGATGGAATATGCGATCCATTTTTGGGTCTATTGGGAAGCGCTACAGGCCGCAACTGTTAAGGTTCCCCAGTTATCCAATGCCACCACATCCAAATATCATAGGATCCTTCGGTTTGTTGTCAGGCCTCATTCCATTTATATCTAGGTGTGACGGGAGTGTGATAAGAAATGGTTTCCTATGGCCTACAAAATCATAGACAAAGAATTGGATGTTGTCGTTCAAGAGTGGCTGGTTGAATGGCGCAAACCTGTGAGCACAGAGGAAATATATACGGGGCCGCCAGAATATTCTCCTGTTGAGCCTATCTATGCAGGGAAAGGTATCCATGACTTCGATGGAGATTCATCAAAAAAATATGATCCAAAAGCACAACACATCTTGGAGGAGGGACTAACCAAAACGTGCATGGAATTCGACATGGGAAACAACTCCCGCTCTATGATGGAGAGCCAAATGTAGCATCTTATCAAGGTTGTCATAGACTCATATGAGGCTGTAGTGCAAGCCATGCATCAATTCAACCAAGAAGGATTCATTGCGGTAAGAGATAAGTTATATTCTATTTATGTTGTTTTTAAAAAAATAACACTAGAGAGGGCTATGATGCAGGAATTCCCGACGATCAGCACCGAGCCGCGGGCTAGGAATGTTCAAGTTCTCTCGACTGCAATAAACATGGGTAGTATAGAAATGAACTCATTATTGCATCCATTACCAAGAATTGATTTTTATCTCAACAAGTCACCAACTCTGGTTCTAGTGCAGCTGAAGCAGGGTGTCGGCCAGGAGATGGCTGACAGGTAGAAGGAGCTTAGAAATCGGTACGTACAGTCATAGGATGCGAGTAAGGAGCTACAAGAAGAAGTTGATGGGCTACTACAGGTCAAAGAGTATATTATAGAAGAAAATGTGTGAGAGATTTCCACATTGAGGAAAGCACAAGAAGAGCTACACCGGAAAGCCACCGAAGAAATCACTGAGTTGAAGAAGGAGCAAGACCACCTCATTGACGAGAAAGTGCAGCTCTATGCTAGTTGTGGCACGGTTGAGCAAGATATTGAAAAGGTATGTCAACATATCTATGAAAGAACAATGGAACTCAGTGTATTTTCTAAGTCCAAGCAACTTGGGGAAGTTATTACCTAGCTCCAGTTGACCAACAATATGCTAAATTCCCTTATTTACCCCAAGACGCCGCCTGAGCAGATTGCCGAGTGAAAAAATACTATTAAAGAGATCACAGCTTAGTTTGAAGCTATGTAGCAGGAATCAAAGATGATTACTGATTCAATGACATAGTTCTGGAAAAGTGTCATCTAGGATAACCAACTGGACCAATTGACCAAGCAAGCACGGGAAGCCGAAGCTCAGTTGACGACTCTGAAGACGTGGCTAAAAGTAATGCCTCTCCTGGTTCAAATCATGTGCTCTGAAGAGTTGAAGGACCTATAGTAGAGAGCCACCAAATCCCAAGAACATCAGCGCAAGCAGAACACCTAGCTATATGAATTTCGGGACATTGGCAGGCAATTGTCTATTAAAGCAGTCGCTGCACTGCAGGAAGTACAAGAAGGAAGGAATATGGTGGATAACAAGGCCAGGGAGGTGCACCCATTGAATTAGAACCTGCTAAATTTTTGAGACGTAGCTGAACAATTTTAGCTCCAGGTTCGAGAGATCTCATAGCAGTTTGAGGACTTGAAGACCAAGACAACCGAGTACACCTTATCTACGTGATGTGGCTCAAGGACGAGCCACAAGACTGTGTTGGAGGAATATTGGAAAAGGTTTGGGTAAGTGAGCTATGTAGCACTGTGGAGGTAGTGAAAGCTCATGCGACACCGTGCAAAACCAAATCAGTGCGATAGAAAATGGAATAACCATTTTTGGAATTTCTTATGCAATTTTGTATTGTTTGACCACATTTTGTGGATATAGGTCACTAGTTTCTTAGACGTTAGTTAGAAGTGGACCTTGTATGTAAAGGCATAAGCCTATATATAGAGTTATAATTGCAATTGTAAGAGAGGGTCATGAAGTATCATAAATAGCATAATGAGGTATCATGGATATCATTCAGGTGAAAGATCAATTGATCACTCCATTTTGTGATATGATTGTGAACTTGTTGCTCCATGTTGTCTTGAGCAGTTTTGGCTCTGTCTGTGTCGACCAGTTCTTGAATCTTGGGTTGTGATTAATCTCCTGTTGTGGTGAAGTACTATATTATTTGGATCTATTGCACAGAAGTAATATGATATGATGGATGTTTCCCTAAATTGATCTTGTCTCTTATTTATTTTATGTCTTTATGTGCTACGATGGCAATGATGGATGTTTACTGAATATGTTATATGAATGAATGAAATTTCTATTATGAATAAGTGAATGGTGTGATCTATTAGTGATCTATTATTTATGTTGATAGATCTATGATGAATGCTACAATTCTAATTAACTATCTCTGAAGTACCGAGTAATTATGTTGTTGAGTCGTTGATGCATTATCCTTCCTTCTTACTGCCAAAAACTTGGTTCCAATGGTTCTACCTTGACATATCAGGTGAGACTTCATCTTCTCTATGGATTTTTCTAGGCATGGTCAAACCTATATGGGCTAGTACTCAGGAAGATTGTGCTGGTTGGGCGTTGACAGAGTGAGAACCCCTGTCGACGAGGATTTGTTGGTGGGTTTTCTCCAACACCAATTACTTGGCCATGGTATTTGACTCTACCATTCTCAATTCAAGTAATTCTCCCACCAATTGAGTCTTTATTGGTGGAATAGGTCTCAACAGATCAATCAGTATCTCTTCTAACGGGCCAACTAAGTCTTGTGACACTGTCAGTTGGGTCTGTAGTCGACTGCTACTCGTACTTATTTTATGGCATTGGAGAGCCTCTATAGTAGGCCTGTAGTACTATCTATGAGATATACTTGGTGCTCAACCATTTTCTCAAGGATCTGGGTAGCAAATTATGTCATTGTGTCTATAAGAAGGGAGAAATATTCGCTTGTAAGGACAACAGTTCCCACTATTTTGTCGATCTTCCTTTATGTATTCCTTGTCTCAAACTACTTTGTCTACTTCCTGTTATCTCCCACGACTGGATCTATTGGGGTTACACTAGAATCATTCCAGGGAGGGTTGGGAGAATGTTTTGGATATTATGTTTCTAGTGGTGGGTCCCCTACCCATTCTCTATCCTTGTCCAATGTTGGATCATCCTGTCGCAAGTCTTCTTCTACAAATAGTAAATTATCAGCAACAGGGACTCTCCAATATTGGGTAATGCCCTCAAATTATTATTCTGATAGAAATTATTGGATCAATAACCATTGGTTGTGGACCTTTTCACAGTTGCAACAAGATATGATGTGGCCCAATTATAAATGTAATAATGTTTCCAAATCATTGAATGATCTCCTCCATAATTCTTGCATATTGTTTAACCTGATATTGCAGGGCCTCTGCATGCATAAATTATTGTGCATTGTTGTCTCTCTGAGTGCCCTTTATATTTTTCTCAACCATGTATTTTGATATCAAGCTCCTTGCAGGAATCAAACCAGTACAGCTACCCCTTGGTAGTTTGTTGGTTTTGATCACGTGACAAATGGAATTAAAATGAGTAACCTTGAATAATGGAATGTGGTACCTTTTTTCTCCTACTCCTATGTATCTTCTAACAAATCATTCAATACATAGTATGACCAATTCATTTGAACCCCCTCTGCACAAACTTCATCCACTGCAATCATCAATGTAGTACACTGGTTCAGTTGCATCTTTCGTACTATATTTGTAGCTAAAACCTTATCTTCAAACCAAACAGTGTGGTTATTGATGGAGGCTATTAAAAATCCTTTGGTATCTCTGGATAAATCATACTTATATTTTAGCTTGTTCATCATCAGAGTGTCATGGTATTTTTTGTTAAAGATTTTTGGGTCTACACCTGTAAGTGGAATCCCTGTACTCATTTCTATTATCTAAAAATCCACAGAAATGTTTTTGTCAATCCATACGTAGACATCATGGAATGATACCAATAACTATTTCACACATTTATTCACCTCTGTTCTTCGATTGAAATGTGATATATACATTTGTTACGGTAAACCTGCTTGGTCCAATCCCCTTTCCCATTCCGATGAAACTAGGCACTTCGGGTTATCTGGTGTATCTTGTACAAGGGCAATGTAGTTATTCATGTCCAACTCTAGAAATTTACATTTTTCATGATCGACAATGGTCATCTTCTTAAGGTTTGGAAGTATGTTATACGATACCTGAACCCATTTCGATATAGTTGGAGCTACCAGCGAGTACCGTGTATTCTTCATAAATCTAATATTGGGTGCATCATATTGTTTCGGTGGAATATATGGTGGCAACATAGTTGTAGACCCTGGTTATTCCTCCTCCGATAGTGGTGGTGGTTCTTTCGATTTCGATTTCCAGGATGCTTCCTTATTGATGAACCAAATGGGCATGGCTGTAACCTTAATGCATGGATGAATGGAACTTGTTTATCTTCTTCCGCAGCCATAGCCTATAGTTGAACATTCTAGTAGTGTCTTCCATAAGGGTGTGGGTGATGCAGTCATGACACAAGATTCTGTAACTATACTAGTATTCGAAATTGAAATAACCATGCTTCGTGGAAAACTCACTTCATCTCTTGTACTTGCAAACATCAATATTTCTCTCAAATGCAACATAATGAGATGAAACTTGAGCGCAAAGTTGTTTGTTCTGTTAGTCCTCCACATGAGTGGGGAAATAATGGAAAGGAAGTTGTCTTTTATGTCACACAAGTTGATCATTCAAATGATTATTAGGAATCTTCTATGCATGCTACCACTCGCCTATCACATCAATGGTAGTTATTGTGTAATAAATATGGAAGTGACCAAAAATAACATCGCCAAAATCTCTCAGGACTTTGCATTAATTATGGTTTCCTTTGAATTAATTACGTCTAGTTATCATTTGTGGAACTCCATTTTGACTTGCGATAACAACACTCTTTCTACGACATTTATTCAACCTTGGACATTTTCCTTTTATTTTGAAAGATATATTGTCTTTTCCATCATCTCTCCACTATCATAGGCAAAGAGTCTGTGATAGTTTTACTCTCTCTCGACATAGTAGAAGTATTCGACGCTTTTTTTTCTTCTTGCGACAACTCATCTTCAACGATCAAAACAAAAAAAATTGAGGGTATTTTTTGTTTTTATTTATTTTCTTTTCTTTTTCTCTTTATCTTTCTCTTTTTTTAGTCAACTAAGTCGTAGCTATCCTGATAAGTATTTATTCAACTTCCATTCACTAATACTTTAATAGGTGTTCCATCCAACTTTTTTAATTGCACTAATACTCTGTTAGTGATATGCATTACAATATATGGTCCTAGCTAATGTGTTTTTAGCTTACTCAGATGCTTGAATAATTTTCTATCATAGAGAGGAACAAGTCCTCTGACCTGAAATTGTTTGTTCTTGATGTGGCGATCATGCCATACTTTTCTTTGTTCTTTCTCAATGTTTTGATGATATCCTGCAACAAAGCGGTCTTCTTCCAACTATATTAGGTGTGACAGTCTTTCCTTGGCAGCACCAACATCTATGATCTTCATGATCACAACAATCCTTAGGCTGGGTACAATGTATTTCATGGGAATCACAGCTTATTTTCCAGACACCAATAAAAATGGAGTTCAATCTATTAACTTATTACAGTTCATGGGATATGACCACGGTACTGCGGAAATTTCCTGATCCCAGTCATCACTTTGGATGTTGCAAATCGTAGTCAATGCATTCTCAATAATTTTGTTAAATGCTTCGACAAAACCATTCACTTGAGGGTGATATGGAGTTTTCTTTTTATGTTGGATATGGAATTATTCCATCTATTCCTGAATAAATTAATTGACAAAGTGTTTTCCTTGGTCGCTTATCAAAAATTTTGGGCGTCCTAATCTAGTCACAACACTTTCAAACAAAAACTTAGTAGTAGTCACAACAGTAGTCGGTCGTAGTAGTTATATATCTTGCACCTATGTGCTTCCCTATTGAACTAATAGGGCCCACAAATTAACAAACCATATGTCAAATTCCTGCAAATTTATTTGGGGTAGTAATGGAATTTCATCTTATCACAACGGATTTCTAGTTCTTTGACAAACATCATAACTATGACATTATTCTCAAGCATCCACATGCATGGTGTGCCACCAAAATCCAACTTGCAATATCTCTCTCGTTATAGATTTTCCAACATAATTTCATCCTGTGACACCAGCATGCACTTCATTTAGTATGACTGGTCGCTCATGTTCCAAGAAGCGACAATGAAGAATTTTATCAAGGCCCATATTATATAGTTGTCCAACAATCAACTGGAATTTTGTAGCTCACAACTCTAACTACTTCTTCTGTGTAGTAGTAAATTCAGCTGGTGCATATACCGTACTAAAAATTTGTAGGATGTCTCAGTAATGATCATCAACCATTATTATCAAAAATAGTTGTGCACTAGGGAGACTATCATTGAGTTTACAATGTCCGTTGTCACTTTTAATCCTTAACAGATGGTCTAGTATTGAATTTAGTTGATCCATTTTAACAAAACTTTATAATGAAATTCCTAAAAAAGGACAAGCCACTGGAAAATATTCCCCCCAAACACTCGATGATTCACCAAGTATTTCAATGTTGAATGATCCGTGTACATTTTGAAATGTCCACCCAACAAGTAGTGTCGAAATGTCTGCAGAGCGTATACCATAGGTAGTCCTTCTCTTTCTTTATCGGTATAGTTCTTCTCTATTGTTGATCAGTCGACCCTTCACTAGGTTGCACTAGCACCACACCGAGTGCGACAGATGATGCATTGACATGTACATGAAATACCTTTTTCCAGTTTGGAAATACAAGTATGGGCATTGTAACCATCTTGTTCTTTAAAGTGTCCAGAATTTCTTGGAAAATTTTCATCCACTGGAACTCAACATTTTTCTTCAATAACTTCTTCATCGGACCAGTCACCTCCACATAATCTTTGATAAATTTTCCATGGTATCCTGCATGTCCCAATGTTTATCTCAATCTATTAAATGTGGTAGGTGGTGGTAGGTCGACAATAATCAAAATTTTGGCAGGGTCAAACAAGATTCCATCACGATAAACCACATTCCCAACATAGTTCTAAAAGGGTAAAAAAAGATACATTTCTTTAAGTTTCATGATATTTGATATTGGAGAAAGCATTCCAGCATCATCTTGATGCTCTTAATATGATTCTTAATGATCCCAAATACAGTCCATTCATCGAAGTAGACCTCAATAAATTTATGAATAAAATATTTGAAGGAAGCCACTACTATTCTGGAAAAAATAACAAGAGAATTCTTGAGTCCAAAAGGAATTACCGTGTATTGGAAACAACCCCACTCCGTCGCAAAGGTTGTCTAGTGTTGGTCTTCCTTTGTGATTCTAATATAAGGGTAGCTTGAGAACCCATCAGTGAATGAGTAAATTTCTTGACCCCTAACACTATTTACTACCTCATCTGTAAATGGATTCAGAAGTGGGTCATGTAAACAAGCCTCATTCAATTTTCTTAGCTCGACACAAATATGCACTTCCCTGGTAGCCTTTTTATCCAATAGTGTTATCGATATTGTTAGTTTTTCCTAATATATGATTATATTATATAGGATATTTATCTAAAATAATAAAAAATATAGAAATATGCATAAGATATAAAATATACACGAGACACAAAGATTTTCACTGGGGAAACCATAAAGGGGAAAACCCCGCAAACATCCTTAGAATAGTAAGATGATAAAAAATCAATAATAAGAAGTATTCAACAGCTATCTATCTCTCCTCCTCTGATTTTCTCTCTCTCACGTGAACTTGAGAGTGTGAGGTCTGTATAAATGAGGGAGAGTGCCTCCCTATTTGTACCCTTTCAATTCACTGACCAAACATAAGACTTTATCCTACATGCATTCTCACATAGGGCCCACTTCTCCTAGAGAGACTACAAGTACATATTGCATGATGTTACATTGGGGACTATTTCCACGACTTACAATGAAGGTTGTACCTCAAGTTCTAGACACAATTTAGACATCACATAAAGGGGTATCACACATCCACAATGGGGGTACAACAACATACAATGATAATATACAACAGAATATTTGTTGAAGTTACGAATACATCAACACTCCCTCTTAACTAGGAAGGTATTCTCTCTCTATGTAGTCATCAACACATCTGGTCAGGCCTTCATTGCATCATCATTATCACGGAGTCATAGAGTCTTCATCATATATGTTGCCATTATCTTCTTATAATTTAATCGTCGTACCATACTATCTGTCATCAGACATTTCTGCAGAGCCAACCCTTTTTCATGTTGGATGTAGGCCTAGTTGTCTACTAGGTATTCATCACATCTCAAGAAAGAATTCATGTAGAAACTATCCATGATCTTCTTTACATTTCGATGGAAATAACTTGCATCTTCTTCCTTCATCTCATCATATCCATATCATCTGTTTTGAGCTGCACAAGACAAAATAACAAAAAAATCTTTATATGCAGACAACCTACGTCCTTTCACCATAGTAGTAAGCAAGGATAACTCTCACGTCATTAAGACAACCTGATATTATACTATGTGAGAATATCCTAGGAGCACAACTAAGTGCATTACACCTCTTCATAGTCAACCTATGTTCTATCAGTAGAACCTCCTAGGTGCACCTCCTCATTCTTCAAGAACTTATCATCTCAACATGGGAACACATATATCTCATATATATGTAAGGATGAATTGTGACCCAACAATCTGCTACACCGTGACCTTTTTGGTTCTTCTATTCAACCTCAAGGGATTACATCTAAACAACCTACCTCTAGGATATTTTCCATTCAGATAACCTTCAGGAAGTATTACTTCCAAGTATCCTACGTACCATGTTAGGGCTCATTCTTTACACTCGGATAAACCATGGGGCGTATTACATCCAAATAACCTATGTACCATGCCAAGGATCATTATTTACACTCAGATAACCTGTCAGAGGACTAATTACATTCAATAAACCAACTACACCAGGATTTTTCCTACTTGGACAACCTTTCTCATTTCCCAAGTGAGATATCATGCATCGGCTATTTATAGCATAGAACACATCAGGACTAATTACATCAAAAGATAAAATACAATCTTTTCTAGGACTTATCCAAGGATATTCTGCAGGACTTATTATGTCTGAGCAACCTACGAGCTTTTCCAGGATGTTACACTCAGACAACCTGTCTTCTCTATCTATGCCATAAGTCTCATTCTGGATCACGCCAAATATTTCTTTGAATTAATCGAGATCCACTTTGTATATGTCTAGCATAGAATGACATCAAGACTGATTACATCCAAGTGTAACCTACGAGCTTTTCCATAACTGATTACATCCAAGGAAAACCTATGGGATTTATTACATCGGAGTAACCTACAAACTTCACCTATAATTTTACACTTGGATAACCTGTATCACCAACTATGCTAGAATTCATCACTCCCTCTTAAGAGGGGCCTCGATCTAGATCACATATTAGAGCTTCACTACTCCTATTTAAAAAAAATGAAAGTCATATCAATCAAATAAAATAGTAGCTTTCAAGAAATATACTGCCTCACAACTACCCGAGCAAGTGAAAACACATTCTGCCTCGACCATAATCAATGCCATGTAGGACTTCATCTTAACAAACCAGTAGATCATACTAGATCCCAAACCAAAGAAGCAACCCTTAGGTTCTCTTCCTAATAATGGCAACAATGGCACTACCTTCCCAGTCCAAATAGACATAGTTGCGTAGGTTAATATTCTGGTTTGTATCATATTTGAGCCCATAATCCACTGTATCTTTTAGGTACCTCGAAACATGATTTACCGCTATTAGATGAACCTGTCTCGAATCCATCAGAAATTGGATCAGGGTGTTCACCGCAAAGCATATTCCTGGTCTTGTATTCATCAGAGACATCAGTGAGCCAGTCATCTTACGATATTCCATGGCATAGGCCTTCTTAGATGAAGCATCACTCAGAAGCTTCAAGTTAGATTCCATAGGTGTGGCCATAGCCTTGCAATCCAACATTCTGAATCTCTTCATAATATCCATTGCATACTTCCCTTTCCCAAGGAATATTCCATCTACACACTACCACACCTCCATGCCTAAGAATTATTGCATCATACCTCAATCTTTCATATTGAACTCTGTAGCAAGTATCCTCCTTGCATATGTAATGAGTTCCTCATTTCTTGTTAGAAACAATCCATCGACATATAGAAGGAGCACCATTGGTCTTTCACCTTCAACCTTAAAGCAAAGGTTGGGATCCACTTTACTCTCAATAAATCCTAGGGCCATCAGTAAGTTTTCCATTCCATTGTACCATGTTGAACTTGAGGATATTCTGTAGTCACTCCCTCTGAAGTGGAGCATCATTCTCCCTCTACCTTCATACTCAATGTATTGAAACATTCTATACTGGAGTGGCAATTAGCTTCCTCTGCTACTAAGCATCTATGTATCCTTCTAGGTTCATTGGATACCAAGATCCTCTATCTTGAAATTTGTTGGAAATTTCCTCTCACACCCATCTATGATCTTTTTGTCCTCTATAGGATTTCGTCTTCCACCTTGTAGAAAAGGTTAGTATATTCATCCCTCCAGGTGATGTTCAATATTCTCATATAATTGTATGTGCTATCCCATGGGTGCCTTCTGAGAACGTACAAGGCCTTCTTTAATTTTCACACATGATTCTACATGTCATGTGTCTCTACTCCTAGTGATTGTTCCATGTACACTTCCTCCTCGATTACACCATTCAAGAACATTGTCTTGATATCGAACTGGTGTATCTCACATTTCATACCTACAGGTATGGATCTAATGGAAGTGTACCTTGTAACTGGTGCAAATGTCTCTTTGTAGTCTATGACTTCTTTCTATGAGAAGTCTCGTGCTATGAATCTTTCCTTGTATCCCTTGATGCTTCCATCTACTACATCCTAGATATTGCAAATCCATATGGAAGACACTTAGACTTCCCTTCAAGTCTCAAAATTGCATCCTAGACATCATTCTTCTTGAACAACTAGTACTCTTGAGCATAGTCTCCTCCCTTTTCTTCTTGAATACTTCTTTATAGTTGGAAGGATCTACAGCAATGATGTCACTCAACTGTCACACAACTGGAGTGTGTCTGAGGCCTCTTACTTTATTTGGAATTATCATCATACTTTTATTTATCTTGGATGATATCTTGTGCCCAATATGGTATTCATTTCTCAAGATGGATCTACCTTTCTCTTTATATTACTCTGAAGCTCTTTATTTTGTCATAGTTTCTCTGACCTAGGGAGCTTCAGTTTCTTCTTCTGAACTATCATTACTTGTTCTTCAGAATGATATACAATTCAATTTCAGTTGAATTATGAGAAGCATATCATTATTTCCAAAACATATTAATAGTGACAAATATATGTCACACAATAATGCAACTACCTTATCAAATTCTACAAAATTGATCCATCTCCCGTACAAATGTATTAGCTTTTAGATTTCTTCTACCCCAATTTTATTAAAAGTTCGTACTACTCCTAATATGTCAGCAAATAGGTTTCAACCTAGATAAGTAGAAATGGAATGTTATACATCATCATTGACTTCTTACACATCATGTGCAATTCAATAGTATAAATTCAAACACTCAAACATGCATAATACATCAACTCAATATAAACAAGTGCACAACCAAACAATATCATCAAATTACAATTGAATACTTATCTTTATTTTTTTAGTGGGTAGACACCTTCTTGATCCTTATTTCCTTGCAAAAATAACTGGAGTCTTCTCCTTCATAATCCTCTTCATCCAAACGCTCAGATGGATAATAGGTTATTCATATTTCTCATCGCTCAAGGAATCTTCTTTGAATCATGAAATCTTGATGTATACTTGCTCCCATATTCTCTTCTTTTGTTATAAGTCAAGATTCTTCTTGTGTGCAAAATTCCCAAAGTCTATTGAAGGTAATAAAATTCCTTCTAGCGCATATCCCTTGAATGAATGAATCCCATGATCTTGGGAGGCCATTCAAGGTGGTTATAACAATCTCTTCTTATTCTTCAATTGCTTCGTCACAGCATTGAATACTAATCCAAGTACATTTTATTCAAGGATTGGGGAGAACCTATAATTCCATGCTAGGAATTTGTCAGCTTCACCAACCTTGTCATCAAGCTGGGTGTGATGAGTTTTAAAATAAGAACCTCAAGTGGAAATAACAAATCTTTAGATCTTACCAATTTGAGGTGTCCAACCTAGATCCGGAGTTGGATGATCTAGGGTTTTTCAAAGAAACCCTAATTTTCCAAACTTGGAATTTCAAACTTCTGATTGGATAGAAATATGTGACTCTTTAAGGAGAGATTTACAATGTACTCATTTTCTGAAAACAATGGTTGGAAGCTCCTGGAACAGGAAGCCCTATTTTTCCAATTTCTTCTTCAAAAATGTCTGATATTGAATATGTTGTATCTACAAAAAAAATTCTACTTATAGTCTCAGACTTTTCATTGAGATAGACAGATATGTCTTCTTTCCAACCCCATAGTTTAGAGAAGAAATGGATTCTCCAAGTGTAACTTATGTTGTGCTTCCCAAGGTGACTATTTTGGGGATTGTTCAACATAGAGAACTTGTTTGGACTACCACATGTCACTGTTTCACATTTTGGGGTATGAAAATTGGACCATGGAAATTACGGTCTGGGCCCTACCTTCAAAATATTTCAAAATTTCATTTGGACCTTCCTATCCCAATTTATAGCAATTATACCTAGGTCACCTATTTATGATTGTATTATGGAGGAGGATGGAACCTTGATTTGGAGGAATCTTATCTCCTGAAGTATAGTGAATCTGAGACTGAAAATTTTACACAAGGTACAAAAATATTCCATATTAATCCTGTAAAAGTTTTGGCTTCTGATCCTTCTCAAATCTCATGTTATAGTAAAATTTATAATATGACTAAATTCAGTATTCTAGGGTTTTCAGGCATGAAACCCTAATGTCCATTAGTGTCCATTGTAGTTGTATTTTGGATGCAGAGTTCCTTCTTTCAGAGTGGATATGATACCATGTTATTTTTTAATAAGATATTATTAGATTATATAGGATATTTATCTGAAATAATAACAAGTACATCAAGATGCATAATATATAAAAGATACATGAGACACAAATATTTTCACTGGGGAAACCATAAAGGAGAAAACCCCGCAAACTTCCTCATAATATTAATATGATAAAAATCAGTAATAAGAAGTATTCAAAAGCTATCTATATCTCCCCCTCTGACTCTCTCTCTCTCTCTCTCTCTCTCTCTCTCTCTCTCTCTCTCTCTCTCTCATGTGAACTTGAGATTCTGAGGTGTGTATAATAGAGGGAGAGTTCATTTGTATTTATACCCTTTCAAGTCAATGACCAAACATAAGACTCGAGCCTACATGTATTCTCACATAGGAACCACTTATCCTAGAGAGACTACAAGTACATATTACATGATGTTAAATTGGGGGCTATTTCCTTGACTTTCAACAAAGGTTGTACCTCAAGGTCTAAAAAAAATTTAGACATCTCATAAAGGGGTAACACACATCCCCAATGGGGGCACAACAACATACAATAATAATATACATTAGAATATTTTCCAAAGTTACAAATACATCAACATATCTGATCCACTATGATTCTTCTACAGGTTCTATGATACCTGTGTCTAGAATTTGGTCCAACTGTGCTCTGATTTTTTCTTTATGTCATGGATTCAATCGGTAGGGTCACTTGTTGATACGTTTTGCATCATGATTTAAAGGTATATTCATTTATCCAAGGTCTTCAACAATCCCTTTCATCTCTTTGAATTTGGTAGGGAAAAAACCTTGAAACTCATGCAATAGATATGTTATCTTCTCAACAATCTTGTCATCCCAATAATCTCCAATATTGGAAAATTTTGGATTCTTCGGGGAGCCAATGTTTATTTTCTTGACTTTTAGTGGATTCATAAATTGGTCACTAGAAATACAAAATCCTTCCATTACGCACGTACCTTCATACTTAGGTATGTTACCATCGATTTGGTCATCATCATCAGGTTCTCCTATCACATTATAACACTCCGTCTAGTGTTGGCTTATTGTGTCATGTTGATTGAATTTTTTCATTGTGACATGGATATCTTCAAATATCACTGCCTTGATTTCTTGCAATGCGGCATCAATCAACAGATGATCATCACCAAATTCAATTATGTGTATTAATCTAGTAGCTAATTTATCCCATTCAATAGTCCCTCATCTCAATTCAACTGATGTATTCCATCTCCTTGGTATCATGTCTAATATGTGTATGAACTGATGAACCCATTCCTACCATGAACATGCCTCCCATGTCGCATGAAAATACTCTATATGTTCGATAGGATTAGTCAATATTGTATAATTTCAACCAGTATAGATGATTTCTTCTATGAATCTTATCTCCATCAATATTCAATATTGTGTCCATTTCGAGATACATTATTTATGTTGGACCCACCATTTGGAGGGTGTGGCTTTCAATACAAAGCAAGGCATACAAGTGCTGATGTTCTGCAATGTTTTCTTCAAACTCTACCAGAAAAGATTCAAGGTTAGATAAACCTTTATACGTAGGTATATGACTTGCCTTGATTCCTACCCATCGCACAGACTGTGTAATTATTGTGCATCTTCTCACGGATATGTCATGCATTATATTCTTCCAATTTTCCAATGCTTCGCTAGAATATGATGTACAGGAACTAATACTCCACTATTTAAGATTTCCATCTGTAAGTATAAAACCTTACATGTTGGAATCTTAGCTTAATAAATATATTTTTATAAATGAAGTGATGATTTACAGAGATAGTGAGCCATGTTAAATATGGTTGATAGAGTAATAGTCACATCTATTAATAAATAGACATGCCCTATAATAATGAGCTTTTAATATAATGGTGTTCTAAGTTCTTTTGATATTCTAATTTAACATAGATTTCTGATATTTTTGCATGTTTTGATATGGTTTCTTATCTGTAACAACAACTACTAATAATGGACTTACTTCCTTGTTTGACATGCTTGCCTTTAGTTTTTCCTGGGGAACCTTTTGATGTTGAGATTCTAGAACATCTTGATTTACGACCACTAGTATTTCATCTCTTCATTGGTCACAACATCTTCTAGGTTTCGTTCTGCTACATTATCATGATTAAGGTCAACTTTGATGTTTTTATTTTCATCATTGCATTCTTCTATAAGTTCAATTTTTTCATAATTGTTGTTAATAATGACTTCATTTTTAACCGTATTTTGTCTTTTATTACAATCTACAGCATCGTAGTTTTTTTACAATTGATATTGACATTGCGATTGTCAATGTCATCTTGATCTTTCATATCCTTATCTTCTACCTCTTGTGTTTCAAAATCCTTGTTATCATCTTCCTTAAAAATTCCTTATTCTAGAGTTTCACCAGACAATTTTTCTACTAGCGTATTAGTGTGCCTTACTTCCTGCCTTATAAGAAGCCATAACAAAATAATGGTAGAGGTACATATTTTTTATTGAGTATCGTATTTGGAGGTTTGTAGTTGGAGTGTATTTTTCTATCCCTATCAAAATATGGTGGCATGAATCTCTTATGAGGAGGGATATAAGAAGGCAATCATCGTGTCCTCCCTTATTTCCTCTTTACTTCACAACTTGGGATTCATAGTCGCTTCTTGTGTTGCGAGTGCAAAAGCAGTTTCTAGCTTTCCCTTCCTTGAAACTTTGGAGACTGTAATTGCTTATGATATCGAAGTTCTATAGCAGCTTCCTTATTTCTCTCAGTTGAGAAGTGAGATGTCATAGCCGCTTCTTCTTCATAGACATATTGATTATTTTCTCTCAACCTTGAATCAGTTTGAGCAGTAAATTCTTTGAGGTCTAATCTTGCTACAAGTTCCTTTCCTTTTTTCCTGGTTATTTCTTCTTTTATTTACAATACGGTCATTTTTAATTTGGTGTAGTTTTCCTCTTCCTAAAGGCATCTTTTTTCGATTACTTCTATTTTAGATTCAATAATTGTGCCAAACATACATGATTTCATTGAATGCTAGAAACATATTGATTCTAGTTTGTGAAAATATTCAAGAAGTTTTTGAATTTTTTTTTAATAATAGTTATTATTTATTAATTAATTAATATTATTATTGTTGTTGTTGTTTTTATAAACTATATATATAGTTTAATATATAGTTTTTTGTTTGAAATTTTTATATATATTATAGTAAATATTATTATTTAACAAATAATATTATTATTATATTATATTTTTTTATTATTCGAGGTCTTCAAAACCTAAGCAATGATGGATGAATGACTATGGAATGACATGAATGAGTGTGGACTGGAGAGGGAAGAAGAGTGTGACATGGTCACGAAGTTACTGCAGGTGGAAGGGTGGGTGACAATTTTAAATATGGCGAGCTGGTGTGCAAGTGTGGAAGCGTGAAGAGGGTAGGTTAGGGAGGGTGTTGCATATCCATGTGATAAGGGGTGCATGGAGGAGATAAGGGGTTTTATGAGGGAAGAAACAACATAGATTTGAAGTAGGAGGTGATTTTGAAGGAGTGAAGTGAAGAAATGGGAGTAGCACATGGAGTGGTTTTTTGCATAGAGCATCCTAAAGAAGAATGGTGGAAATAAAGCTTGGCTATGCTGAGCAACAAGGGGAGTCACACGGTGATGGAGATATGGGAGTAGGTTTGCGGTGGTTGTGAGGAGAGAAGAGTGGTGAATATTATGAAATGGTGGAATGGGCAGGAAACGATTGAGTATAGGTGATTGAGTACAATAGAAGGCATTAGCAGGGAGATGGTACACAACATGGAGAGAATTGGGGAGGACACATGGGAGAGAAGTGTGGAGAAGGGATAGTGTAGGGGAAAGGTTGTGGATAAAATGAGTAGGATTAGTGAGCAGGATGGTGGTGGGTGAGTCATGAGTGGGGGAAGGGATCAGGTGGAGATGGGGGTGTGAGTGGGTAGCAAAGCATGGGATGGATCTCTGTCTGAATAGAAAGATGGATATAGAAGTGACAGTGAGAAGTGGAAGGGTTTACAGAGTGTATGGGAAGAGCATGGTGAGTTGGATGGAGGAAATGGATGAGTGTGTGAGAGAAGGTAAGAGAGTGGTGATGAGTGTGAGTGTAATAAATGAGGTGTTTGAAAGAATGGAGAGTGAAGAAGGGAATGAAGAGATGGAGAGAATGCAAGAAACATAAGGATTGAAAGCTCTGATGCCACTTGTAAGGATAAAACCTTACATGATGGAATCTTGGTTTAATAAATATATTTTGATAAATGAATTGATGATTTATAGAGATATTGAGCCATGTTAGATATGGTTGATAGGGTAATAGTAATGTCTATGAATAAATAGACATTCCCTATAATAACTAATAATTAATAACTAATCAATCTATTAGTAAATAATAACTAATGTTAATTAACAATTGTAATAACTAATTAGGTTTATTACATCATCGTTCGTTGTATTTACATAATTGTCCTTTGCAGATGTTATGTTATAAATATGGTACAGATAGTTTCCTTGTCCTTCACTATTTATTGGCTCGACGTATCTCTGGCCTTCTAGTGGATCAATTGGTGCAACCACCCTTAGCTCTAAATATTTGAATGTTAATAATATTTTCTTAAAATTGAAGATGGTTTGATTATCAATCGCCTAGTTGATCCCCAAAAGTGTAGGGTATGGGTTTGTTTCATCAATAATGTGGACTATTTGAAAGTCAACATACATCCTCAGGCCTTCTACCTCAATAGGCACTTGAGTCAGTCGATTGATAGGTTGGACTTTCGACTAATTTTGTAATCTAAGATGAATACGATACCATGCCAATTGTGGTTTCCCCATGCTTTCCCATGTTTTCTTCATCAGAATGTTGACATCAGATCCCAAGTATAGGATAATATAGTCCATATCATAATCTCCTATATGAGCAAGCATCCTTAACTCACGACCAATATTTAATCTTTTTCCCACGTGGTTAATTCTTATCGCTAGTAGTATCTCTTCTTGAGGTTCTTTTATTATATTTTTCAATTCTGTGACAACATATTTATCTTGTATTAGCGATAAGCAACTTTAAAAAATTATTTAAGCTTACTACCTTTCCCATCGGTTGCTTTCAAAATAGTTGATCAAACCTTTCAAAAATATGCATTATTAGTCTTCTTGGTAGTGTAGAATAATATTTCAACACTTCATTCTTATCGATGAATTATGGTCACGCATCCAAGAATATTTCCTTTTATTTTGCGACGTCGAACGACACTTTCTTTTGTGTTGTTGATCACACCTATGGTTATTCATGATGTGCATCTTGGTATTCTCCAGTCACAACACCTCCCCTTGTTACGAAAAAATTATTTGGTTCCCTTGGCTCAGCAGATATCTTTTGAATATCCAGGTTGGGGTTTCAATTGGGATTCTGCAGAGGGTTTGGATTTCCCACATTTCTAGCCTGTCACTTCACAATAAACTGTAAATAATGTTCAATGGTATGATAAAAATATTTGCAATATGAACATGTGTTTGTAAGGCCCGTACAGTCCCTAGAAAAATGTCCTGTTTTCCCACAATTACAGCATATGATTTTTCCTCTTCCATGACCAAATCATTGTCCTTATCCTCGATCTTAAAAATTACAGCTCCCCTAGGTTAAGGGTATTGTTGTTGTGGGTATTGATTCTTTGGATAATGTGAATGAGGATACAAAGCTTGTGGATATTGAGCTTGATCCCGCTTATCTTGCATCTACTCTTCATTCTTCATTAAATAGGTGTCAAACATTTTCTCGTGCATCAGCGGGAATACTATGTAGTCCTTCTCATCATGGCCTACTAATTTAAAAAATTTACAATATAAACTAGGTGGTGCACTTATAATATTCTGTAAGTACAAATACTCTTCCGACCCATGGCATCTAGTCTGGCATAATTTACCCCATGGAATCCCTTGTGCATTTATCAGATTCAATGCTCTTGATTTGACATAGTTCATGAAAACTGGGAAATTGTCCTTGTGGTGTCCTTCATTTCTACGTCTAGTACACTATGGTTATTATTAGAATTTCTTACCTTTTTTAATTTCCTCAAGTTGCAACATAAGGTTGGATAGTTGTGGCTAAATTTTCATCATTCGTGCACCAATCTCTCCTACAAGTGAGGATTTGAGCTTCATATCCAACTCCGATGCTTTAGTCTGTGATGCAATCTTTTGCTACATCAAGGGAATCTGGATGTGTGGTAACAACACTTCAATGAACCACTCTTTTTATTGTACATACAACACCTGGAATCTTACTTTAACCATCGAAATATTGAATATCTGGGTGAAGTTTGAGATAGACTCCTTAGACAATTGCTTAATCTCTTTAATCTCTGTAATACATTGATATTAATATTTGGGTTTTCCAAATTCATCTATTAGTCCAACTTGAATTTATCCAAGTTTTTTCTGTCCAACTCCTATCATAACTACAAAGAACTTCATATACCAGTCCAATGCACGACCCCTCAAGGTTGTGATCATTTTTTTCTTCTTTATTGCTTCATCTTTTACTTGTCACATGGTTCATACAACTTTGGCATAGAAACAAATGTTGATCATACAACTATATTAATATATTGGTGCTTGGTACTATTGGATAAAACGTTTGGCTAGCAAGACTTCTTTGTCCACTATTCCCATAGTTAGTATTACTCATTGACAAACCCACTAGGAGATGATTTTCTAGACCGTACCTCCAAAGACGTACACAAAGTCGTAGGTGTGCCATATTTATATTCTGGATCTATGGATTCTTCTTCTTATTCCTTTTTAGGAATAATAAGGTATTCCTCTTCCTCATCGCAAGAACCTCCATCAAATTGCAATGTCAACTCATAATATTCTCCTCTAGTCATACTTCAAATTCCTCTTCTTGTCATAGTTCTTTTTTTTCTCGACCAAAATCTCCTTCCACTTATTAAACATCTGTCCTCTAGTGAAGTTCCACTATCACTATGGAACATCTTAGATTACTTTTTCCATTTTTTCTTGCACTTATTCTGTGACATAACCCAGGTCTTTATACACAGTTCTTTAGTCATCGGATTCCATTCTCAGGTTCTCAGGAACCCTTTCTCGTATATAAGAATTTTGATCCATTTTTACTTCACTATATGGCCTTATATTGTCAATGATGATTTCTATGATATATCCACCAAAAATAATATAAACCTAGAAATCAACAATTCTAGATAACGGGTTGCTAGTTCTTTTCATTCCTTGAATCAGCTAAGCACTCAATTCTATTGGTTCTCCTCCTTGGAAATTTTTTTGTTGGGTTTCTAGCTTCAACAACCACTCATACAACAAAATAGGAAAATAACAAAATAAAATTTCATGAATATCCATATAAATTTATTTCTCCAACCACTTTGTCAAATTCAACTACGATCCTTCACTTTCTTCTCATGCAAACTCAAATTCCTTAGAATCCACCAACTCTTGAATTTCCAGCTTCATCGGGTGCCAAAACATATCCCTCACAAAATTATTCATGATATCAGCAATAGAACCATTTGTTGGCATTTCTCCTTTCAACCCAGTTTAAAACCCTCTTTTTTCTATCAACAAAGCCCAAGATATCAACCCGATAGAATAGGGCTCAATCGGCATCACCTACGATGCAAATGCAGGCTCACCCAAGGTTTCTCTTATGGGTAACTTCCAAAACCAGGTTTTTGCAGCTATGTGGGGATTTCCTTTTTGAGTATGGTTGTCATTAATGTCAAAGAAGTTCAATAATGACAAAGGAATAACCTATAACATGATGACATGGCATGTAGGACAAATTTGGTATAGGTAAAAGCAGCATGTTTTCCATGCACTGGATACTTCAACTTCCAAGCTTGATGAAAGTAAGAATCCACCCAAGAGTCAAAAGAGAAGTTCATGAGGACATTTTCAGATACAAATCGATGAGGAGGATTGATTGATTTTCTACTCAATTAATTGATTTATGAAATAACCATGGTATAGGATCATTGATCGACCATCGATCACTTTAAGGATCAATGGAGATCCAAAACACTAAATGGTGTTTAAGTCTTATAGGGATGAACGTTTGAGAAAGATGAAAGGTGTAGATTGATGGTCAGGATTGAATTTAACACAAGAAGATACGATCTTGTTAAAATTTTGAAGTAATTAAATAAATGCAAGTTGGATCAGACAAATCAAAGGACTACGATCTAAGAAAATATATATCGATGACGGAGAAAGGATCTGTAAAGTAAAAGTGCATGAAACATAACATTTCAGATTTCTCAAGTGAAGTTACATGTTTGATAGCTGATCAATGGACCAGGAGGATTCCACAAGCGATCGGTGGTCACAAGAATTGTGGAAAGAGATTTGCGAAAGGATATTGTGGAATCCCATTTCAAAAAAGATGCAATCCACAATCCAATACCCAAATTTAGAAAGAACATTGTGGTCGCATAATTGCGGAAGTAATTTTTTAAATTTAGGAAAGACATACCCGCAATCCACAATCCACAATTGCTTAAAGTAAATTACATAAGGTAATTGCTGAAGGAAAAATGTAAAAAAAGATAATTGTGAAAGGTTAACCTCAAAAAGGTAGTTGTGGAAAGGAATGTTGTGGACACCACCTTGTGTAAAGTTGATTGCGGAGGTTTAATTGCAAAAAGATAGTTTGTGAAAGAAAAATGCAGAAAGGTTGTTGTAGAAAGGAAATTGTGAAAGGTTGTGACTGATATAATTGAACAGACACTAGTAAAAGTGATCAATTTTGCCACGGAAAAACGTGTCAATATCCACGGAAAAGCATGGATATTTCCACATCTAAGTGTTTTTTGTTCCGTGGAAACTATTTCGTCGCAATAGAGACGACCCCTAATTTGCGTCGCAAGAGCGACAATGTTGTATATTTCGTTAAATGTCTAAGCCGTCGCTATATCGACGCCTTTCCGTCTCTATAGACACGTTGTTCCGTCGCTATAGCCACGCTCTATATAAGGTTTAAAAAAAAATGCAAATCCAAGCCGTCGCTATAGCCACGCATTTCCGTCACAATAGCCACGCCATTCCATCTCTATAGCCACGCTCTGTATACGGTTTTTAAAAAAATGCAAATCCAAGCCATCGCTATAGCCACGCATTACCGTCGCTATAGCCACGCCTTTTCGTTGCTATAGCCACGCACCGTACAAGGTTTTTAAAAAAATGCAAATCCAAGACGTCGCTAGATCCACGCCTTTCCGTCGCTATAGGCACGCCTTTCCGTTGCTATAGCCACGTATTGCCGTCGCTGTATCCATGGTTGGTGATTTTTTTTTTTTTTAAATACTTCCAGCCGTCGCTTAAGTGACGGTATTTGAAACTTTTTTTTTTTAAATTACTTGATAAATTCAGCTTGATAGCTTTTATTTTTTCTGAAAAGTTTAATTTTAAAAGCCGCCATTCAATTCAATTAATCATGTAACTAAGCCCTATTTATATGACCAACAAGACTTGTTGGAGAACGAAGACATTTTACAAAGCAAAAATATCACATTATAACAATACGAGCCTTTGAAGATGTAATAATAATCAAATCGTAACAATATATGGACTTCAAATATTGGCACGGTCTCTTCAGCCCATGCCAGTGACAAATGACCAGAAAGCAGAAGTCAGATATTTCAGATCATTAAAACTGTAAATAGAATTCAAGAAGAAAGAACATTTTGACCACTTTGCAAACCATAACTCATGTGTTATTTTTCTCATCTTAACTCTTTCTTGTTCTTCAGTTTTACAAAAACCATAGGTATACATGCACAATATGCGAGCTGTCGATCATTTAATTGGAATTCTTTCATCCGATCAGTAGAATCATGTGTTTTGGAACGAGAGGAGGTATTTCCCACTGAAAGAGAAGAAACAATTATTTTTAACACAGATATTACAATGGCCTCCTTCACCTGCCCTCGTTTGGGCAGACGCCTCCTCCTTCCACAGCTTCTACGACTAGTGCATAATAATAATTTGCAGTCAACAACCTTGTAGCAATCAGTACTGTGAATATATCCAGAGCTAGTATTCGCCATATTATATGTGATGCTATATTACTAAGTGGTTCTGTAATCTCTATGCTACCGAAAACAGAGAGACCTAAAACATTTATAAGTTAATAGCCATGCAATACGCAGCATGTCAGAGGTCTTAACTGATGGTATTGAATACATTCTATATCTTTATATTTATCTGCAAAGACATATTTGAAGTTCAAATATACAGTGAGATGCTCTTAGATTTGAAAACATAACAACGCTGGAAATCTGAGAAATCTTAAGAACATATGCTAGCTTTAAGCTTATAGAGTCTGTACTTGGAACTCTGACAAAGTTTAGAGGAATTGGAGCAAAGAAAACGAAGGGAACCTAATTCTCTCAACTGTATCTCGAACATGCCCCCTGTACATTAATTTTGGATGCCTCTCAGTTGCAGTAATGATACTGATCAACCGGCTGAAGAAGGCTTGAAAAGAGTTCAAATCTAAAATATTAGGCCTTACCAGCCTCAAAAGATTGAAGAGCTCTTTAAAATTGTTCTGAAAGAGGGTTCCTGACAATAACACCCGTCTCCTCGTATGTATTTGGGAAAGAGCATGGAGTATGTTGGTGTCCTTATTGCATGGGAAATGCCCTTCATCTAAAACCAACAGTCCCGATCCCTCAAGTAGAATTTGTTGGCAATATTGTGTCATTTGATTTTCTGATTTTTCACAGACTATACTTGAGAACTATGAATAACTTACAAGGAGAATACTCTTCTTTTCTTTCCATTCTCTCAACGTCTGAATCTGGTTGCATTTCAATGTTTCTGCCTTATTGGTTACATCATATAGGTTATAAACAAGGATCTCCTCCACTCCCCATTTTTTAAACTCTTTCATCCATGAACCCAAAATGCTTTTGGGTGCTCCAATCAATGGCCTTTCCTCTGGGTACTTAGTCAAAAAACATTGAATAAAGCTAATCATAAGGAATTTCTTCCCTGTTCCTGGTGCATGTGCCAAAATGCAGCCACCAG